>JAQQSS010000042.1:323067-387672 GCA_028646465.1 Rhinoceros unicornis | reverse complement strand
GGCGGCCCGGGGTTCGCCGGTTCGGATCCCGGGCGCACACCGACGCACTGCTTGTCAAGCCATGCTGTGGCGGCGTCCCATATAAAGTAGAGGAAGATGGGCATGGATGTTAGCCCAGGGCCAGTCTTCCTCAGCAAAAAAGGGGAGGATTGGCAGATGTTAGCTCAGGGCTGGTCCTCCTCACAAAAAAAAAAAAAAAGAGGAGGATTGGCATGGATGTTAGCTCAGGGCTGATCTTCTTCACAAAAAAAAAAAAAAAGAATTAACAGTTTCCCAAATGGTTCCTTAGGAGCAGATGTTATTTATGTTTACTGATTTTAAGTCTGCATTATTTTATGCTAATTTAATTATGTTCTTGGACCTGTGTCTGGATTTTTAGCAGCAGTAGTTTGCCATCCTTCTAATAGGTTGGTTAAAGAATTTAATGAAGATAATGTATTCCTTCAAAAAAAAAGACTGGGTGGGGTGTTCTTAGCTACCTGAGGGGAGGTACTGTCTGCTTTCAGTTGGACTTGAATTTAATCAGGTTGAGCAAGGTCAAGATGATGCTCTCCAGTGTTGAAAACCAAACAGTTGTGATGGTTCAGAAGTATTTGCTGAACTGATGGCCTAATCAAAAAAGTATTGTAGTATATACAGATACATATAGCCAGGGAAATGAAATTCAGAGGAGAACATTCTTTACCTGGGTTACTTCATTTAAGTAAATGAAGATATCGTTTGTAGTCTGTGGACTAGTTAATCCCAACTTTCCGTATAAACCTGATTTATTTTTCTCAATTCTGAAAAAAATATAAATTTAAATTTATCCTATTATCCTTTACAAACATTAAAAATGAGAGCTTTTTACAGTTGCAGTGGTCAGTAATACATTGGATTTGCAGTAATGGGTTTGGGGCTTTAGCTTTACCAAGGAAAAAAAAGACTCAGTTCCATTATTTTATCAGATGACAGTGTTATACTGCACTTCATTCTGACTGTTCATTAAGTATTTATTCAGCATCTCAAATGGTTATGAGGACCTTGAATTTAAATCATATTTTATTAAATAAAGAAATGTTATAGAGGATCAAAAGACACTTGCTAGCTCGACTGTTGCTTCCTCCTTTAATTGGTTATTCATATTATTGCCTACCACAGTGTCTTACACATTGTAAGTAATAGTATCGGATTTCATGGAATTTAGTAAGAATTCTACCTTTTTCAACTTCAACCTTCATATGTTGTGGTTATGGAAAACTAATAAATAATATCATTCTTTTTGTCCTCCAGCTCAAAGGGCTTTTAAGAACCATGACCTTTACCATTTATATATAAATATTTTTAAATTCTTAAAAATGTACACAGAAATTCAGCCCAGTAATTACACATCTAGAAAATTTTTCCTAGGAAATGATATGAAAACAGCACAATATGGGACATTCTTTAGTGTTTATACAGTGAAAAACGGATATAGCTTAAATTCATGAATGTACTCTGTGGTATATTGTGCGGCCATTAAAATGGCTATTGGTGTGGATAGATGTCCATAGTGTTTAATGAAAACACTTACAATGTGGATCCAGTTTTGTTTCTAAAAAGAAATGTGCATGTGCTTGCAAAAATATCCCCCCAAGTGGGACACTAAACAAGTGTACAGAATTGCCTTTCTTCCCCATATACACACAGAAAGAGAATCATTCCAATTAAAAATTTGTTAGGTCTCAAACCTGAACTTTTGATTACCTAGTGCTCTTAGATAAAAAGACTGAAGCAAGTAAACAATGGCAGAATATTAAAAAATAAACTTGTTCTTACAATGTTCTTAATTTCCCTTTAGATGAATGCATGTTTTCTGTAACATTTTCTGTTTGTATGTTGATTTGTTTTATTTTTGTTAATGACTTTTTTTAGTTACAGAATTACCATACTGTTATTTTCATGGTGAAATATACTCTCAGTATATCTTGCTCTTTTTAGAAAAATATGCTAACATCACATCTGTATATGGTAATACTTGGGATTGTATGGTTTTGCTAAGTTTTAGTCCATGGAGAACCTTGTAAAACACTGAATAAGATACAATACCCATATCCAAACGTGTTTTAAAAATCAGATTCCTGCGAATATGCCTAAACTTGGCATTTATATCTTGGTGCAGGTGTATCTGAACCTATGGAACTCTGAATTTTTATAATAGTGCTTTATATTTTGGAGCTTTGGTGATAATTTCAAAATAAGAATATACCTAAAGCATTTTGTTTGATTCAACTATTGTAATTACATCTTAATTTTTGTGATGCTTATTTTATAATTCTCAAATTATTTTAAAGATAGAATTATATTGAATATTGATCGATGTAACCATAAATGTTTTTGTATGTGTGTACAAGGATCGAGACACACAAAAGATCCAGTGGATAGATCGCTTTATTGAAGAACTTCGCACAAATGACAAGTGGGTCATTCCTGCGCTGAAACAAATAAGAGAAATTTGTAGTTTGTTTGGTGAAGCGCCTCAAAATTTGAGGTAAGGTTTTTAATATAGGAAATTTTCTAATTTTTGTTTCTATGTTATGTTGAAAACATATATCAGATAGCATATCAGTAAAAGCAAATTTTAACGAAAGAAAAACTAGAGTGGGAAACCAGGAATCTTAATAAAGGATTTGGAACAAAATAAAATTTTAAGAATAAGATGCTTGATTATATTAATCTCCTTTATATCTATGACAAGTTATTTATTCAATGTTACATAGCAATTAAGTATAAGAGTCAAGATGCTGCTGTGGGCTCTTAGTTCAAAATTGTTCAAAACCTCCAATGGACGTACTAGAAATTATTATGGCATAGGTTGTATTTATGTCATTCCTCATTTTGTTTTAACCTTACTATAGGTTTTCTCTCCTTGGCCCAGTATTCGTTCTTAGTCCCATGAGATAATGTTTCATACAGCCCTTATTATTTTCTAAATTGGTCTACTCTAACATATTTCTCAACATTTGTTATGAACTTTAAATTTTATACTAGGGAATAGTAATTTCCAAGGAGGTAGTGACCTTTTCTGGAATTTAAAAGTTAATTTTCAAAGCTAAGACTCCCAGTGATTTAAATTATAAAAGATGACAAGACTTAGTTTAAAGATATTTTTTAATCGTTTTATTTTAGCTAGAGTTTTCTTGAATAGCTAGTTTTATGTATTTGGTCTTGATGTTAAATTGTGGTTATAGGAATAATTTATCCTTTTCTTTTCTTGCCATATATTTGGAATTAATGATATGAAGAGAAAAATAACATGTAAGAAAACTAGGTGTAGTGGCAAGAATTTTCACGATGCAGTTAGGTAGTGAGCACCAGTTTTATTTAACTAACTATAATCTTAGAATGCTTCTGTAACCTTTAGAGACATTTTTCTTGTAAGACAATTACACGATTGCCTAGATCCTTTACAGCTCTGGTTATATGATTATGCATGTAAACAGAATTCTTCTTTAAACTAAATTATATTATGCCACTTTTATGTTTTTAGTTTTTAAGTTGAATTTTGATTGTTTTTTTACAATGCTGGAAAATTACATGAAACTAGGAAATTTCCTGGAGCTAAATTCCAGAGGAAATTCTGAAATAGTCTATTAATATTTATTTTTAAGGAAATGTTTTGATTATGTTTGACCCACCATTTGTGCGTTTTGTCTTTTATGAAATGTACCCATTTTCTCGTTGCTTATACATGCAAACGTACTCTTGTAGGTGGGTGAATTGATGACTAGTTGATTGATAATGGTATGAGAGTTGATTTGTTTCCTTGAAAATGGCAAAACAGAAAGGGAACTAGATATCTTTCTGGTGATATCCGTGGGCAAAACTGGTTGCAAACTCAGTGTTCCAGAATGAACCTTTGATGACTCATATCCTTATCATGTAAATGTGCAGACATGCTTTGATACTAGTATCGTGTAAGATTAGTATCGTGAGTGAAGCTGGAGAATACTTATAGGTAGTTTTCATGTAAAATAAGAATACCAGAATGAATATTTCTGTTTTGTGGTGTTTGTTATTGTCTTCAGGTTGCTTATTATTTTATTATTAAAAGGAGGAGATGGACCAAATTTTATTATGAATATAAAACATTTTAAACTTTTAAAGTAGTAACTAGAGTTTAGTCTCTATAAACTCGTAGTTACAGAAGTGTTCATTTGCCTAATTATGCTGTTAAGTTCTTCTCGTTTTAGTCAGTCTCAGCGAAGTCCCCATGTTTTTTATCGTCATGATTTAATCAATCAACTTCAGCACAATCATGCCTTAGTTACTTTGGTAGCAGAAAACCTTGCAGCTTACATGAACAGCATGCGACTGTATGCAAGAGGTATGTATTACAAGCTACAATTAACTATTGCAAATCAACTGGGCTCCCCCTTCCTTAGTTTTTTGTTTTGTCCTCAGAATTAATCTGAGGTTGATTATTTCAGAAATGACAATATATTCGTGTTTTAAAATAACCGAAAAAGGGAAGGGTATTGGTTTTATAGATTGTATTCATTTATAGGTCCACTTTGTGTCCGAAATCTTGTATAACCTAAACTCTAGTCCAGCTTTCCAAGTGCTTTTCTAAGTGCTTGTCTCCCTGCTCATACTTGTTAAATTGATTTCTTCTGTATCTTGGAGCTTTATCTGCTTGTATCTACAATTGGTTGCTACTCTCTTGTGTACGTATTCATTTAATTTTAATTTTAATTTTTTTTTTTAAATAATCGGTGAGGTTTAAGCAATGTGGTTTTATTTTATTTATTTTTTTATTTATTTTTTTCCCCAAAGCCCCAGTAGATAGTTGTATGTCATAGTTGCACATCCTTCTAGTTGCTGTATGTGGAACTCGGCCTCAGCCTGGCCGGAGAAGCAGCGCGTCGGTGTGCACCCAGGGATCCAAATCCAGGCCGCCAGCAGTGGAGCATGCGCACTTAACCGCTAAGCCACGGGGCCGGTCCTAATTTTAATTTTTTAAAGATTTTTACAGTCCAGTTTTATTTAAAAACCCAATTTTTCTGTTATTGTCCATAATTTTTTCTTTATTCAAGTGTAGTTGACATACAATATTATACAGTCGTGTACCACGTAATGAAAGGAATACGTTTTGAGAAATGGATTGTTAGGTGATTTCATCATTGTGCAACCATCATAAAGCATACTTACACAAATGTGGATGGTATAGCCTGCTACACACCTAGGCTGTATGGTACTAATTTTGTGGGATCACCGTTATATATGTGATCTATCGTTGACTGAACCATTGTGATGTGGTATATCACTATATTAGTTTCAGGTGTACAACATAGTGATTTGATACTTTTATACATTGTGATCACTACATATGTCTAGTTACCATTTGTCACCATACCAAGTTACTATAGTATTATTGACTGTATTCTCTGTGCTGTATATTACATCCCCATTACTTATTTATGACTAGAAGTTTGTACCTTTTAATCCCCTTCACCTATTTCCCTCATTCCCCTGCCCTCCTCTCTGGCAACCACCAGTTTGTTCTCTGTATCGCTAAGTCTGTTTTGTTTTGTTTGTTCATTTTTTTTTTTTTTTTAAGATTTGACATGTCAGTGAAATCATACAGTGTATGTCTTTCTGTACTCAGCTAATTTTAAACCTCTGCTTTTTTACTGCCACCACCTTTCACTCCTTTTCAAGAAAACTTGATTAATAATTCTTTTGTTGTTAATTTTGCCTGTCTGTTGTTGCATATATTAGTTCTTTTTAATAACCCTGAATTAATTTTTTCCACTATTCAAAGAACTTACTAAAAATTGACTAGATTAGTGATCACCATGTTCTCAAGAGTATGAAATTGTTTAAACATATGGAATTAAAGTTTCCTTGTAGTTTCCACAGAAAACTTTTTAATATTTGCCACATTTGGGGGTCTCATCTTGGTGCTTTAAAGATCAGTTCCAGGGCCGGCCCCGTGGCTTAGCGGTTAAGTGCACATGCTCTGCTGCTGGCGGCCTGGGTTCGGATCCTGGGCGCGCACCGTTGCACCGCTTCTCCAGCCATGCTGAGTCTGAGTCCCACATACAGCAACTAGAGGGATGTGCAACTATGACATACAACTATCTACTGGGGTTTTGGGGAAAAAAATAATAAACCTTTAAAAAAATAAATAAATAAAAAAGATCAGTTCCAATGTTATTTGTCCTTTGACAGTTTTATCAGAATCTTGGTGTGCTGGAGCACAAAGTATTTTTTGTACATCTGTATCTACTCTTTATGACACCAAATTCATAGGACAAACAAAACAAACAAAAACCCAGCCACCTTGTAGGCCCATATTTGAATATGGAGAAGCAAAGCTTTATGGTCACTGATGAAGACAGGATTGAGCATAAGGTTGAATTGAAAATATTGCTCAATTGACATGGTACATTAAGATATGTAGAATCCAGTCATATATGTTTAAAATTTGGAGATTTGTAGTACTCATTTTTTGACTAGAATAATAGACTCTGTGCATATGCTTGCATCTTTACTGGTTGTGGTGTACTGGTTAATAAGGTGCTTGTAAAAGTAATAAGGTGCTTGTAGAAATCCCCAAGTTTTGCTAATACATACTCACCCCTGTAAAAGTTATGTAAACGCAATGGGAAAATTAAGTGACTCTTCAGATACCCGTAATGATTGCACTGACTTCCTGCTCCTCTCATATCGTATCCATTCTGTCTTGTCAGATGCTATAATTGGTCCCATTTCAGTTCTGCTGATTAGGTTCTGTGGTTTCTTCTTAGCAAAATGGTAGGACAGGGAAGGCACTAGAGGCATGAAACTGAGTGATTATTTTTTCTAGCGAGAACAGCCGCAATCAGTGCGATAAGTTGGAAGTTTGTAGTTCTCTTGAGGTTTTTATGACCTCAGACTTAAGCTTGGTGGTCAAGGTTTCCTACATGCCACTTGAGACCTTTCCCAAAAGTAGAGTCAGCTAGATATTTAGCTCCAGGGACAATTTTTATTTACTATATTTTTTTGTGATTTCATCTGTTGTGTTAATGTCATTGTCAGTAATTGAAGACCTAATTGTTGGAACAGTCAGGTGAGGCACTTGTGCATTTCAGCCTCACTAGGATCCTCTGTTCCTATTAGTCAAATCATACTTGCATTTTTGGTGTATCTCACTTTCCTGATCACAAGAATGTCAGCATTCTTTATTATGATCTTTATACTACTTCTTTGAAAGGTTAGAGATACAAATGCAGACTCTATAGTTAAACTGCCTAGATTTAAAGCCAGGCTCCAATACATAATAGCTATATAACTTGGAAATTACTTAAGCCCTCTTTGGTTAAGATTTACCAAATCTGGAAAAGGATGATAACAGTCATATGTATCTACTTCATAAATAAGTTAATATGTGTTAGAAAGGAGTTAATACTTGCTAAAATGATGCCTAGCACATAGCAAGCACTTGCATTTTTGTTGTTTTAATGAGTTCCTCTGAATTCAGTGACTTCATGCTGTCTGTTTCCTTTCACTAACCTTTTCCTCAATATATTTTTCATTTCTGACTAATGCTGCTGAATCAGTTGATTTTTAAATATAGTGATAAAATAAATTTTCTGTCTAAAACTTTAAACATGATATTACTTTTGTGATGTATACCAATACCAACACAAAGTATGGTGATTGCATCTTTATACGAAGCTTATTGCATGGATCTTCTCAGGCATGTGACAAAATATGGAACAAGATATAGGTTCCTACAGTTCACTGATGTTTCCTTAGTTTCATATCATTAGTATTATGCATTTGCCATGACCGTGTACCTTTTCTACTAAGTATCTTTGCTTTTGGAAAAATTATTTCCCCAATGGCATGGTCATTCCACCTTTGCTTTCATATTATCTTGGATAACAAAGTAACTTATTAAAATTGTTTCCATCTTTTATGCATAGTAAAAATGAGTACTAGCGACTCTCTTAGTGAATTTATGCACCGGTACTTCATGAATCACATTTTTTAAACTTTTTTTGATATGTATCAACACAGTAAATACAATTTAGTTTAGTTCATTAGAAGGAGACCATTTGCACTGATTTATTTATTTTTTTGTGAAGATTAGCCTGAACTAACATCCATGCCAAGCCTCCCCTTTTTGCTGAGGAAGACTTGCCTTGGGCTAACATCTGTGCCCATCTTCCTCCACTTTCTATGGGACTCTGTCACAGCATGGCCTGACAAGCGGTGCGTCGGTGTGCGCTCGGGATCCGAACCCTGGCCACCAGCAGTGGAGCATGTGCACTCAACCACTACGCCACAGGGCCGGCCCCTGATTTACATTTAATGAGACTTTTATGTGTCATTTTCTTTGATTTCAGATTAAAGTTTGTGGGACTTATACTAATTATAGGACACACTGCAATTTATTTAAACCTGTGTTTTCTAAGGATTGCCAATTTTGTGTTACCTCTTCCGGTTCTCCTTGCTTTCATTAGGACATTTGACTTTTTTCAGGACCAGTTGCCAACAAAAAAGGTCTCTTTACAGGTGTCATTCAATAACAGTGCTATGTTAGAATGTGCATTCTGAGTTTGATTCACTTACTAGTTCTACCTCATTTCCACGTCAGCTATGAAGTACCATTAAATATTTGTGGGGTCCTGTAACTTAAAAAATATTTTTAAATAGTATTATTCATTTTATTAAGCTAATAGCTCTTTCGAGAAATGACTGTAGGCGTATGGCAGGAAAGTACCAGATGACACTTGAATATTATTGTGTCTGAAAGTTAAGACAGTGTTTTTAGAGAATCATTGGCATCTCACAAAAAATATGTAAGTCAGCTCTTACTAGCCAAATTTTGAGACAGTTTGAGCATCTAAATAATAACACTATGGATCATAATCTTTTCGGTGTGAATCATTGAGCTCATAGTGATATAAATAAATAAATAAATGAAGGAGAATGCCAACTAAAAACATAGAACAAAATAATGGATGATAAACTAGTGAGCTAATGGTTGATGAGGACCAGAGAATACTGTCATAGTATCAAAGTATACGCTCACAAATTATGAACTACAAAGAGAAAAGTAGTAACTCTTTAGTGGAGAAAGTTGGTGGAAACTAAGTGAGCAAGGTAACATTATTAATATTGGGACAAACTTACATCATGGTTTCTGATTAAACATGTATGGGAAGGATATAGCATTATTTTCTGGTATGTCTTGCCAAAAATGTGTAACATGAATCTAAGTAGAGGAAACATGAAGCAAACCCAAACTGAGTGGCATTAGACAAGGAGCTTTACTCTTTAAAATGGTCTAGGTAAGAAACACAAAAAAGCGCTCAGGACTAGGTTGAAGAAAACAACAGCATGCAATGTGTAAGCGTAGAATCTGATTCTAGCCTGGGAAAAAGGAAAGTATAAAGGACATTATTGGGACAGTTAATGAAATTTAAATATAGGATCAGATAATAGTCTTTTATTAATTTTAAAATTAGATAAGTATACTGTAGTTATGTTTTTGTTATTAGGAAATAGACCTAATTTTAAGGAGTAAAGTGACATGTGTCTAGTACCTACAAATGGTTCACAAAAATGGTATACATATGTATACATAGAGATACTGATAAAACAGATGTGCAAAACATGAACAATTGGTGTATCTGGTAAAGAATAATTCCTTGTATTATTTTTGCACTTCATGTGTAAGTTTGAAATTATATATCCTCCCCCTACCTCACCCCTGCAAGCACAAAAGAAAGTAATTCCTGCCAAGGAAGCACACACACAAAAGTTTTTAGACAAAAGGCTTTAAGGGATAAAAAGTACCTAAAGTGGCACTCAGAGTTTAGTCAGATGCTTCAAGATTAGTGCTCTGAAAAACCACAAAATTTGTATGTAGTGAA
Source organism: Rhinoceros unicornis (assembly GCA_028646465.1). Lineage (NCBI taxonomy): Eukaryota > Metazoa > Chordata > Mammalia > Perissodactyla > Rhinocerotidae > Rhinoceros > Rhinoceros unicornis. The sequence continues at coordinate 377,785 of JAQQSS010000042.1, read as the reverse complement.
AATAATTTCCTACAATTTTGGAGACCTGAGGTTTGGTGCAGTTAATGACTTTCAAGGAAGTAAGCAATAAGATTGTAGGACTGCTTGCAGATGCTCGTGCATGTGCAAGTACAAAGCAGTCATAATATGTGAGCCTCCTTTCTGGGTCAAATCCAAACCCACGTACATAGCCAAGCATTATCTGTATTCCATCTTTATAGCAAGTCACGATTTTACTGTTAATTAAGGTTTCTCTGATATGAACAGTCTTGCCATTTTGAAGTCTTGGGTTGCCTTTACCCATTCCAAAAGGAGCTCTTACAATTAGAATTCTTTGATGTCATTTCTGACAGAGTACAAGTTCCAAGAAATGTATGACTGGGATATCAGTATTTGCTGCTGAAGAGGAATTGTGTAGTTTCTAAATCCTCCATAACGTTTTTTAAAATTTTGACATTCCTGAGTGGTTGACAGCAAGTGTTGGAGGCATTTGTTTCCTCTGTCTTCTGTTCCACCCACGAACTATTTGGTCGTTTCCAGACAGAGGGCTTTATCTAATGCTTCTAATTCTTTTGTGACTTTTGTTTTGCTTGATACTGAGGTAAACATCCTTAGGAGAATTTTTTTTGAGACAAGTCTTTTATATAGTAAACACGTATTTTTGTCGTTTCACCTTGTTTGAATGAGGCGTCTCATACGCACACAACACTATACCTAGTATTTTTAGGACAATATGTTCTTTTAATTTTTTCCTTTGCTTTTGCATGGACAGACACTGAGAATTTTTCACTCAATATATTATGTTAGTTAAGTAAGTTTAAAGTACTTACTTATTTTATATTTTAAAAATAAACGATTTCCAACCTAGGCTAGGCCTAGTTACCAATATGTATTCATAATCATAATGGGTTGGGTAAGTTTTTTGAATATGTGAGACTGTTATAGTCTGTTGATTGAGGTAACTATAAGAGTGTTATCAAATGCAGTAACATCACTCTAGTTTTCCTGTGAATGCTCTTAATGTTAATATTTACTAAAATACTTTTCCCTACAATGACAACTTTTAGTATAACAGGGAAAAATGAAGGGGAATAAAAATCATAGACTACACAAATGGATTCAATTTATTTGAGGAATAAAGGGGGTTATTCTGAAAAATTATTTTTGATAACATATTGAGCAGATTATATTTTACTTTTGACTGTAAAAAGTGTTTGTTTTTGTAGGGAGAACTGGATATATGTAAATGTCACTCTTACAGTTTGCCTGTTAATGATAAATGATTACTGGTTTCTTAATTTCCTTTGGTTCAAGTTAGCAGCAGTGTGGATATACAACTGTATAATGCTTAATTTTTGTTAATTTGCAGACCATGAAGACTATGACCCACAAACTGTGAGGCTTGGAAGTAGATATAGTCATGTTCAAGAAGTCCAAGAACGGCTTAACTTCCTTAGGTTGGTTTTAAACAGTGGTGTTTTCTTTAAGGCACACATAAGGAATACAGTGTTAAATATTCTTTAAGCTAAGTCTTTTATAGGTGGACATTTCACCCTGCAGCATAATAGTTTCCCATATAAGAACCATTGCCAAAAGTTAATTTTAACATTTCCTGTGTGTTCATTATTAAATACTTATTAATTATTGCTAAGCTTTAACTTTTTTCTTTTTTTCAAATTTTGAATAAAATACTCTCTAAACTCAGAACAGTTTATGTTAGAATTAAAAGTTTATTCCTTACACATGTTCATACTTCAAACTATAGGATGTAAAAACAGTCATCTGGGAACTACATTTTCATTAATTCTGTCAAGGGCAGTAAGGAAAAGGATAGTTGAGGTGCTTTGGTGCTTTTATTTATTCTCACAATGGCTGATAAAGGTAATCTAAAGCAATTTGTAATACCATTACTTCAGATGGTGATAAGGAAAATTTATCTTTCTTTTAAGCCAAAGCTAAATAAAGTCATAAGCTAAATTTGCTCAGTAGCCTTTAGCTTTTAATGACATACATGTGTATATGTATACAATTATGATATGTAGCTTAAATAATGAGGTTTCTTAGGGATACAATTAACCATATCATAGCAAAAAGGCATATTTGAATCATGATGCTAAGAAAAAAATGCTTAGACTATCAGTTTTTTATAAAATTATTGCATTTATATTTTTATATATATTCTTGGGAATTTTCTCTTTAGAGTTTGTTGTATACTGTATCTCTATTACTGAACGATGTAATAATTTATGGGAAAATATTCAGATTAATGTAGTCTATCTTCTAAGTCAATTCTTAGCTACTGTTAAGAATTTTATAATCTGCTGGATTGATCTGATTTCTTCAGATACAGATGTTTTATAGTATTTCAACTTGAGAAAAAGTCTAGTCATTAAATTATAAGACATTTAGTTAAAGTCCCCTTTTTTAACACCTGCAAAAAGGACTTTTCTCCTCTTCTTGAGGCTCTCTCCCATAGTGAATCATTGTTACTGGTGGGTGTGTACTATATCCCTTAGGTTTATTCAAGTAGAAAAATGGTTTAGAGTTTATCTACTTTATTAAAGTTTAGAATCAGAAGACCTTTTATAGTTCCTGCACTATAAAAAAAACCCAGCAGTGCAATTTATTAAAGGGAAAAGGAACCAAAAGTTAATGCTTTCTATATTATTTGGCTTTGCACTAACTGCTTTAATCCTCATAGCAACACTTTGAGGCAAGTGTTATTCTAATTTGAAATAGGAAAACTAAGATTTAGTTAGAGAAAAGGAACTGGTTTGAAATCATACAGCCAGCATGTATTGGTAGTGAACTACTTGTCTAGTTTGTCTCACTTTAAAGTCTCTGCTCTTTCTATGACATCAGTGATTCTTCAGATTTATCTTGGAGTCTTTATTTGAAAATAATTGCATTTTGTTATTCTGGATCTCATGTTGCTCATTTATAAATGAAGGTGGGAGGGACCAGGTAGGTTGAAAACTAGAAGGCCCTTTTGTGCTCAGACTTACAATTATGGAGATATTAGAGATGTACATACAGTTAAGTCCCTGAAGAAGAAACTCACTGACGTTAAGTAAATACACCATACTCTGTTGTTCATGAAGTCCACCATCATTTTGTTAACTAAGAAATAGTGCAAAATTATTATTCAGTTTAGAATTAGCTTCTCTTTTCTTTCACTGTCGTTCATAGAAATAGTAGACAGAGTAGGTAGAGAAGTGCTAGAAGAACCTAGAATCTCACTGAGGGAAGAGACTGCTTGAAGCAGAATCATAAACTTCATTATAGTCTTATTTTAATGGACAGTCACCCAACTAAAAAGCTCTAGGACTTTATTGAATATTAATAAGCATACTAATGATTGCTGACATAGGAATAAGCTTAAATTATGTGGAGGTTATTTTGTTTATTGTGGCCAGGTATTGAGTATAGTATCTTCAGAAATTTAAAAATTTTAAGCAGGTTTATTTTATAACAATGTTTAATTATCTCTGAAAGTCACTTAGTGTAAAATCTCATTTTCCACGCAGGGAGCTAAATCAGTGTCTGGTTTCAGAGGCTTCTTGAGAACAAGGAAAAAGCTTTAATATTTAGGTCAAATCACTTAGCAGAATTGCTGGCACTTTGTAGTTGCCCCATAAATATATGCTTGTTAAATAAATGAATTAATATCTGAAATTTTTTTACTGCCAGAAATATGGTTAAGAAATAAGTTGAAAGAATGCCTTTTTTAGCTGTAATTAAAATGTCATTGTGATAAATGTATTATTTCAGGCATATCAAAATAAATTGTGTTTGAGGATAAAATTATATAGACCTAATTACTGATTTCTTAAATTTTTCCAAGATTTTTATTGAAGGATGGCCAACTGTGGCTCTGTGCTCCTCAGGCAAAACAGATATGGAAATGCTTAGCAGAGAATGCAGTTTACCTTTGTGATCGTGAAGCCTGTTTTAAGTGGTATTCCAAGTTAATGGGGGATGAACCAGACTTAGATCCTGATATTAATAAGGACTTCTTTGAAAGTAATGTGCTTCAGCTTGATCCTTCCCTGTTAACTGAAAATGGAATGAAATGTTTTGAACGATTCTTCAAAGCTGTTAATTGTCGAGAAGGGAAACTAGTAGCAAAAAGAAGAGCCTATATGATGGATGATTTGGAACTGATAGGATTAGACTACCTTTGGAGGGTAAGTGAGAAGTAGGAACTCGTGTTTGCAAACATTGTACCCAAGGTGATTTTTAAAAGAATTAAGGAATCATAATTTTGCCTGTAAGTTATATGTATTTATCCTGCTCTGATGCTTGTCCCAGGAATCTGGGGGGAATAATTTTTCATCTTTAGCTTCTTATTATATCACTTCTGTTTGCCAGTCACTTTGGTATTTTTTTCTCACTTTTTTCTTTTACGATCTGCCACTGATATTCCTGTTGTACTTAGAATCTTTTCAGATAATTTCAAGTGCACTTACCATTGTCTGCCTACATGCCTTTCACCTTCCTCTCATGAAAGTTGTAGCTTCCCCTACTTGTAAGTTAATCTTGGGGTTTATTCTGCATTTTATGTCAAAATGAATGATGGACAGAAGAGAAGACTATTATTTGGACGGAGTTATGAATTAATACTTTTATTGACACTGTTTAATTTGTGTATTAAGTAGCTGGAGAGTAAAATTCTATTCAGGCTAATGTTTCCATTTTGATAGTGTAAGTAAATCTTGTTGCCATCTTTAAAAATCTGATCTATTGTATTGTTTTATTTCAGCTTATACATATTGTATTTTGGATGTGGGCTTTTTTTTGTTTGCAAACCGTGGTAAACTAAGGTGTTTGCTGTCGTCTTTCATTAAAATCAGTGGTTTTCACACGTTTTTATACAGCAGTAACCTTTGTACATAAAAAATTATGCTAGTTGATGTAAGAAATGAAAGCCTACTTTTTTCTGCTTACTCTCCCCTTATTCCCTTGCCTTTTCTTCCCTATTAGTCTTAGAATGAGTCAGCCCTGAAACACTCTTAAAACTCTAGGATTCTAAACATGATTTGAAAACTACTGATTTAAGTAGATAATTGGTAAAGATCTGCAGCAGTTGTGAGAACTGACAGGATTCCTGTTTGTGTTACATGGTTTTTAATATAAATTTTTTAGCTAATTTAAATTACTCATTGAAAACCTCACAGCTTGGCTACCAAATTGCAAAGTTAAATAATATTCATTAAAGTATATTTGATCGTTTTCATTTTTAAGCAAAGTACTCTATTCAGAAGACTTGCATTTTATATATATTGATCTTTAATTTTGGGATTTACTTAATTTTATGTTGCTCAATTTTACTTGGAGTATCACAATCAGTTTAGCCTTAAATGCTGCATACTGTATTAAAAATAACTGAGGATATGATTTGAATTTAAATGCCAAATTAAAATATATCTTGAATGTTACTAAACTATAATTTTTGGATCTAGGTTGTGATTCAGAGTAATGATGATATTGCTGGCAGAGCTATAGATCTCCTTAAAGAAATATACACAAATCTTGGCCCCAGGTTACAGGTCAATCAGGTGAGGATTTAAGTGCATAAAAACTTCCACTACAATTAGATCGAAAGTAATCTTATGTGTAGTAAAGTATTTTTAAACTTAGAATTAATTTAAAATCTAAAAATTAATTTTTTAACTCTTGTCAAAAAATTTTAAGTGTTTAATTCACATTTGTCTCTTACAAAATGCTAACTCAGTGAATGTTAATTATCGTTAGGTGGTTAGGATTGTTTTGAATATAATTATTTATTATTGTATCTCGAGACAGCCACAATTTGACTGACTTTGACACGGTCCAGAAGGTTTTTGTTTCTTTTTTTTTTTAATAATTGGTTTATACCTGCTCATTTTCTTGTTACCGGTTTTCTTCGTGTTTTATTACTGGTTAAATATGATATGACTGAGAGTTACCTGTAAGCTGAAATCTTACTGTCTTTAATTGGATAAATATTTGATTTTTAAATTTCAGAGCAACTTGAACTGTTTTTGTTTGTCCCATTATTTCTAGGTGGTTATTCATGAAGACTTCATTCAGTCTTGCTTTGATCGTTTGAAAGCCTCATATGATACGTTGTGTGTTTTGGATGGTGACAAAGACAGTATGAATTGTGCAAGACAGGAAGCCATTCGAATGGTTCGAGTATTAACTGTTTTAAGGGAATACATAAATGAATGTGACAGTGATTATCACGAGGAAAGAACAATTTTACCTATGTCAAGGTTTGTAAGAAATTGATCTAGTGTTAATTTGCAACTATTTATTATTGCCTTAGCTAGTTAATTAGGAAAGTAATGACGTATAGGTTAAAAGGACAGTAAAGATTTTGTTTGTTTGTTTTTTGCTGAGGAAGATTTGCCCTGAGCTAACATCCACTGCAAATCTTCCTCTTTTTTTTTTTCCTTGAGGAAAATTAGCCCTGAGTAACGTCTGTGCCAGTCTTTCTCTACTTTATGTGTGGGACACTGCCACAACCTGACCAGTGAGTGGAGTAGGATCCGAACTTGTGAACCTGGGCTGCTGCCACTGCATGTGGAGTGCGTGGAACTTGAACCACTCAGCCACACGGTCCCAGTAAAGAAACTTTTTATTTTTGGATTTGCAAGTCCTGCCTTGTAAAAACATTATTTCCATCTTACATACTTTTTTTCAAGACTAGAAAGTTTGGGGTTATATTCTGATGAGGCATTCTTGTTCATTGAGTACAGTTTTTCTTTTTTCTTTTATTCTTTCAATCTGTTATCACCCATTACATGTGACATTGATATTTTGCAGTTGGTGTGTTTTTATTTATTTTTGATATTATTTTATTTGTTTATTTATGTTTTTGGTGAGGAAGATTGACCCTGACCTAACATCTGTTATTAGTCGTCGTCTTTTTTTGCTTGAGGAAGATTGTCCCTGAGCTAACATCTGTGCTAGTCTTCCTCTATTTTGTATGTGGGATGCTGCCACAGCATGGCTTGATGAGCGGTGTATAGGTCGCACCTGGGATCCAAATCTGCGAACCCTGGGCTGCCGATGGGGAGCTCACAAACTTAACCACTACGCCACCAGGCTGGCCTCGGTGTGTTCTTGTTTTCATGTTATTCATTTACACTGTTAAAAATAAAATTCTTAAAAGCTGCTTACTCAGCAGATATAACAAAGAATATTTTCAAATGGTCTTTGCTAAAATTATTCTTTAAATTTAGAAACTACTATAAAACAATTTACTAAATCATATTTTAGTTACAATCATAAATTTTATACAAATTGTGTATTATGCAATATAAATCATATAATCATAAATTAAGTAAACAATAAACTAAATTGTTTAAGGTAGTTTAAATGGCATTTTAGTTTTGGGAAAAGTTTACAGAATAAATACCATCAGATTTTGAAAAATTGTAATCATTTTTTAAATGTGAAACTAATTCTTGAACTTAATTTTTATTTTGTAATAATACCTGTGAGAAGAGAATATACCAAGATAAATATTTTCAGAGTGAATTTTGTTTTTAAGAATTTTACAGATTTTCAGTAGAAATACATTTTAACATTTTATTGATACTTTCAAGCTGAAGCTCATCTTTTCCACATTTAAAAATAGTCTTAGTGAATTGAGCTGTTGTGGCTTAAAATTAATTTATGTATTCCTCATGTCTGTGTTACTGTAATTTATCATAATTGGAAATCTTTTGTTCATCAACCACAGAGACAAAGATTAAAAACAATGGAATATAATTATGTTGTGTTTCCAAGATTAACTATGGTGTAAAGAAACATAGAGTTGTTTTCAATATCTTAAAAACAAAATAAGTTTAACTATCTTTCTCTTAATAAGAAAATATTCCAGTCCCAGCTTTATATTCTCAGCAGTCTGCTGAATATGGTTGTGCTTTTTTTCCCCTTATTTAAAATTTTTTTTTCAGAGCATTCCGTGGCAAACACCTCTCGCTTATAGTTCGATTTCCAAATCATGGCAGACAGGTTGATGACTTAGACATATGGTCTCATACAAATGATACAGTTGGTTCAGTACGACGATGTATTCTCAATCGTATTAAAGCAAATGTAGCCCATACAAAAATTGAACTCTTTGTGGGGGGTGAGCTGATAGATCCTGAAGATGACAGAAAGCTAATTGGACAATTAAACTTAAAAGATAAATCAGTAAGTACCTATAATTTTCAAATATTCTCAAAATATTAAACTTTGAGTCTGTTTTTTATTTATTCAATAAATGTTTATTGCATGTGTACCTTTTCTGTGCAATCGTCTGTGTTAGGTGTTTGGGTTGTAACCCCAAATAAGATAGATATCATGACACTAGTATAGTGGAGGAAATAAGCTGCTAAATGGTTTTGTTGGACAGTACTTACTAAGTGTATTTCTAAAGTTAAAGCACGAAATAATTTTTATTCTTTCAGTATACATTGTTTCTGTATTTTGTGGAACTATTTTCCCTTGTCTTTGCTGCTGATATGTGCTATCATTTTCAGGTAATTACAGCCAAACTTACACAAGTAAGTTCCAATATGCCTTCAAGTCCTGATAGTTCTTCTGATTCCTCAACTGGATCTCCTAGAAACCATTGTAATCACTATAGTGATGGTCCCAATCCAGAAGTGGAAAGCTGTTTGCCTGGAGTGGTGAGTAGCTACTGTATGCAAGGGATTACCTTCTTCTTTGAGAAGACAAGAAATGTGTAGAATGATTCTTTTTCTGAGAAGTTTACAAGTTTTGTACATGGGGCAAATGTCAAATAAATATACAGATAATTATTAACTTCTGGATGGATTTCTCTTTTTTTTTTTTTGGTGAGATCATCAGCCCTGTGCTAACATCTGCCAATCCTCTTTTTTTTTTTTGCTGAGGAAGACTGGCCCTGGGCTAACATCCGTGCCCATCTTCCTCCACTTTATATGGGACGCCACCACAGCATGGCTTGCCAAGCAGTGCGTTGGTGCTCGCCCAGGATCCGAACCGGCGAACCCCGGGCCCCCGCAGCGGAGTGCGCGCACTTAACTGCTTGCGCCACCTAGCCGGCCCCTGGATGGATTTCTTAATTGTTAGAATTTAAGATAAAATTTGCCTATATATACAGTATTATGTTTGCATAGAGTTAATCTATTACAGGTGAACTATAATACTACTAAATAGTACTATACCTCTAGAAAATAATACTGTATTATTAGTCTTTTCTTTGGAACTGTTTTTAAAGAAATGAATGATCTCCTGTCTTTCTCAGATTCTTAGTAATATTTCTCATACCTAAAGAAACTACAGCTCCTACCTTTCTTATTCTTTCTCTTTCCCCTTCCTTCAGAATTGTTATAGCTCCAATAACAACAGCCACTTCAGAGGAATTTGGGTCCCTGCAACAGTTGGATTAGGAATTTAACCAGCAACAGTCACCCTCGAAGGAATGAAGTGCCTTTTGTGTCAACAGCATCTGAGTGCTGTGTGAAATCCATAGTTTTCAAAACAGTGGAACACTGGTCACAAAGAAATTACTCAGAGTAGCTTAGAAAGCTTGGTAAATGATTAAATTTGCATCATGAAGTATCAGTGGATTTGTAAAAGTTAAAAAGATGGAGAAGGCAGATGATTTCAGTTAGTAAAGGTGGCATATGCAAAAGATGTGATTGACAAGTAGAAAACTTATTTGGAGATAGGGAATAGATTAATTTTGAATAACAAAAACTGTTTTTTGACAATTTATAGGTAAATATTTTTTGAATTCTGTATTCCAGATAATGTCTCTGCATCCCAGATACATCTCTTTCCTTTGGCAAGTTGCAGACTTAGGTAGCAATCTGAATATGCCACCTCTTAGAGATGGAGCAAGAGTACTTATGAAACTTATGCCACCAGGTAAGAAAATTGCCTGGCTTCCCCTCCCGCCTCCCAAATGCTGATGATTGATGAATTCTCTTTCCCATGAGATATACTTTGTGGTATAGTATGTAATATAGGTCATGTGTCATCCACACCATTGCTAATGGGAAATTTTTCATGGATGGTTAAAGAATAATTAGGAGTGTATAATTTAAAAAATATTTTATTGAACTAATGCACACAATTCAGAAAGTCTAGAGTCTTCAAAGGCTGTAATGAAGAAAACTAATCTTCTACCTCACACATCCTCATCCTCCATTTCTATTTCAAAGAAACATCCATTTTCAACTTTCAGCTTTTATTAGTGCAATTAATCTCTAAATAATATGTCCATTCTTTTATTTTGTATCTCAAGAGTAGATATTAAATACTGTCTTACTTCAGTGTAGATGAAATTATATTTCTTATACATGCATCCTTTTCTGGTCATCTTACAATTTTTGCTTAAATCTGTATTAATTACTCATATTTTCAAGACTAAGTATTATGGAAATATTGGACCTAATAAAATGTTATTAACATTAAAAAAAGAAAATATGTGAAAATATTGTTATCTTCTAGGTTTCAGACTTGTTTATGCTAAAGTTTAAAATCCCCCTCCCATTTGCTTATTTTTTTGTGGTATTATTAGTAAATTTCCCTAATATAACATGCATTATATCATGTTTTTTTGGGTTGTTCCTCTTTTTGCTCCAGTCTGGGTTTTCTCTTTGAGACAGTTATCGTTCAAGGATTTCTTTATACAACTTTTGTGTGGTGGATCCTTGGGTCTTTCATGAGTTGGTCCTCATTTTGCTGAAAAGGGTATATAAGTAGCAGATTTTTTTTTTTTAGAGATCACTTATCTGAATACAGCTACACTCTCACTTGTGTAGTATGATGTTTTGTTTACTTGCAATAGTTCGAACATAAGAGTTGAAGATTGAAAATTTGTTCCATTATAGTTCTATAACACTGTTAGCTGATGGGAAGACAAGCTGTATGTATGTTAACTTTCTTTCTGCCTGAAAGCTTTTTTTTTTAAACCATCGAGTTCTGAAATCTTGTAATCATGTAGCTTCGGATGGATTTTTTTTTTGCTTTTTGGTGCTGCGTACTCAACAGACGTCAGTCAAACGATTAATTGCTTCAGGTGTGAGAGCTTTATGGGGGGTTTTTTGCTCATAGTTTTCTCATTGCCTTATTTGTGCTTTTGCTACTGTTCTGTGTTATAGAATGTGCTGTTGGATTTACTAAATCCATTTTACTTAGCACTTTGCCTCTCTTATTCTATTCTAGTTTTTTTTGAAGATTAGTTGACTTTTTTAGCTTTATTAATATCGTCATCATGACGTCTTTATTCTATTACTTCTTTTTATAGTTCTGTTTTTATTTTATGAACATTTTACATTATTTCTGCTACAGTAGGATACTGGTGTTCCCCTGAACCTCACGTTCTGCAAAACCGTGCATGTATTATTATTACTGAGATGATCAAAAAATTACAGAAAATAGGAAGAACAATACAAAGAACCTGTTTCTTCCTTAAACCATATGAGAATAATTTATTGGTTTGATGTCCTGTCATTCCCCTAAAACAGTAATGTGTATTTCCTTCAAACAAGGACATTCTCCTATATGATAAAGATTTAAACATCTAAATCAGAAAATAAACATTGACATACTTCTTTCATTTCATTTCTTTCATTGACTCACCCCGTTCACGTTTCACCTGTATTCACGTTTCACCAGTTCCTCTAATAATGTTGTTGAGCATAGATATTGGAAAACTTTTTCCATAAAAGGCCAGATAGTAAATATTTTCATCTTTGTGGGCCAAGAGGCAAAATCAAGGATATTATATGGGTACTTGTATAATAAGACAGAAAAATCTCCACAAACTTTTTTTGTTTTGTTTTGGTTTTGGTTTTTTTTGTGAGGAGGACCAGCCCTGAGCTAACATCTGCCAATCCTCCCCTTTTTTTTTACTGAGGAAGACTGGGCCTGGGCCATCATCCGTGCCCATCTTCCTCTACTTTATATGGGACGCCGCCACAGCATGGCTTGACAAGCAGTGCGTCGGTGCGCGCCCGGGATCCGAACCGGCGAACCCCGGGCCGCCGCAGCGGAGCGCGCGCACTCAACCGCCTGCGCCACCGGGCTGACCCCTCCACAAACTTTTTTTTTTGGTGAGGAGGATTGGCCCTGAGCTAACATCCATGGCCCATCTTCCTCTCCTTTATATGTGGGATGCCGGCACAGCATGGCTTGATGAGCGATGCGTAGGTCTGCGCCTGAACCTGTGAACCCTAGGCTGCCGCAGTGAAGCGCGCGAACTCAACCATTACGCGACCAGGCTAGCACCTGCAAATTTTTTGTTAGCTAAAATCAAACTATAAAAATGATAGTAGAGCACAGCTTTTTATAACATGAGTCTACTAATGAGAATTATGGATTTTTATTTAGTGGGGAGATAATACTATGTTTTGTTGGAGTTCAAAGTTTGTCTTCCCTATCATCAAATCAGTTGCGAATATTCATTTGTTATTGCTGATCTCTAAAACGCAAATTTTATATGTTTCATCTTTGACATGGTTTTTACGCAAACAAGTAACTGCTGGTTATTGTGCCATGAGCATTGCATAAAAGGCATTTATAGAGTTATCTTAATTCTTCTCTTAGTATTTGACTTTTAGCATATCATTACGTTGCAGATTAATCATCGAGTTTTAGGCTAGGTGGAAGTTCCTCAGTGGCGTGGTTAAGTGCAATATGGAGACTTCCTTTCCACTTAAATCAAGGTTGGAAAAATGCTACAGGAACTGTATTTTGAGTCTGAGAAATATATCTGCTGTGAATTTGTTTTAACTTTGGCAAATTTGTGAAAATGTAATCTCACTTTTTGTTTAACTTGGACAGCAATGGGAAATGTATATAGCTTGATGTTACTTATGAATCAAACAGCATTAGTTAGCATGTAAAGTTAGACTTGACTGCAACAGTTTTCACATAAAGCACTGTTTTCCTTGTGATTATATGTTGAATTTATTAAGAAACATTAAGTCTGCAACAAAAGCTAAATTCTTAAACCATTCAGTATTTGGTAATAGTGGTTGAGAATCTTTCTTCGTGTTCAAAAAAAGTTTCACTCTCTACCTTGTGCTTAAAAAAATCGTAGTAAAACTTTTACTACTACTAAACTGTTCAGCTGTTCTGTGATGGGACAAGTCAAGATACCCAGATTATATTTCCAGCAAAACTTATGAAACTAAAGATGATTAAGTCAATGAAAGTGATCACAGTTCACCCGTGACACTACTGGTTCAATAACACACACATGATAGATTCAGATATTTTCCACAGAGTATTTGTTGATGAATAATGCAATGAATGAATGACCATAAGGTTTCAACATCTTACATTTACACAAGCTTTGTAAATCTTTCTTCCTAGGTCTTTCTTCTGTTCCACACATAGCATTACCATGATCAGTTGTAACACATTTTAACAGATTCTACTCAGGTTGCATTAAATTAGTGTTTTCTGAACTTCTTTGAAAATACTTTCATCTACAGTTGTTCCATGCAGACAGTTACTAGAGGTCAGTTCTTTAGTCAGTGCACACTTGACGTTGCCTTGGCCTGTACAACCATGGGCCAAGAAAACACACTCAGAATTGTTTGCCTCCCTTTTGTTTTTGTCTTCTTGTGGCAAAATATGTGTAACCAGAATTTGCCATTATAGCCATTTATAAATGTATATATAAATCAGCATCATTGATTACATGCACAGTGTTCTACCTTTAAGCTAGTATCACCACGATTTTAAATGCCCTGTTTCTCAGTTGACCATTGTGTTGTTTATAGGAAAACTCTCAACTTGGAAGAAGTTTTTCTTGGCAAAAGGCTATAGTCTTAAGGAAGTTTGTTATCTCTGGACACTTTTCTTCAGCTGCTGCTATCAAGCATGATTTAATGACCTCACCAGAGTTAAATGGCTTTTATTTCTTAGCCAGCAAATAAACCAGATTTCCTCTACTGGCTCTGGAATCAGCCATTTCCCTGAGCCCTGATTCCTTTTCAGTGTAAATTGGTATTTAGAAGCTAAAATATGCATGATAAGTGTTCATTTAGATGTGCTACTGCTGCCATCTCCTCACAGTAAACAGAAGCAGGAATTGTATGTACTTACCCATACATTTTTATATATTCATAAATATACATACATATTTTATGTATATATACTTTATATATATTACTATGTATGTAAATATATAAATATATATTTATTTCCTTATCTGGTGTATCTGTAAAAAACTATATCTACACAAAAGTCGTGAGGTCACAACAGTTACCTCCAACTCCAGTCCAATTCTACAAGCTTCCTTTTGTTCTTTCTTTCTTTCTTTGAAAGTTACTTTTTTTGGCAGTTACAAACCTCATTCTACCTTATCCTTTCATCTTTTCACTTATTTGATTAATGCTGTAACTAACTAATCACTTGTCTTCACTACCACCCTTTTTCATATACTTTCCTTTCACTTAGCCTAGACTCAAGTTCCTGAGGCCAATCTGCCCTTCCATATAAAATTGAAGCAGAGCACTACCAAAAACAATAATCGATAATTTTAAAGATAACCTGGACAACCCATTCAGGTATCTTAGTGTACTAGATTCTGGTGCAGTCATAACGACATAACAGTATAACGATATTTCAGGTAGCAACGGACTGCATATACAGTGGTGGTCTGTAAGATTAGTACCATATAGCCTAGGTGTGTACCATCTAGGTTTGTGTAAGTACACTCTGTGATGTTTGCACAGCAACAGAATCGCATGACAACGCATTTCTCAAAACATATCCCTGTCATTGAGCAACACATGACCGTATATATGTATGGTATATGTACAGATGTATAGTAATATTCAGAAAACAAAAAAAGAGGACTTCCTACCTTGACAGCTTTGAGATAAGGCAGTTGAATTAAAGTGGAGCTCTGAAATAAGAGGGACTACCAAAAAAGTAGAAATATAAGGAAGTCGAAGTAGTGGGCCAAGAACATTTTACGGCTGCGAAGAGATGTTCACTTAATTTTCTTGAGGTAGAAGTGAAACAGCTTCTACATTTGCAGCTATGAGGCTAACGGCTTTCTTTCTTTCTCTTTGAATGTTATGCTCCTGTCTTGCTATTTTGGCTTCTCTTGTCTAGTGGAGGTCCTGTGTGAACAAGCTTAACTTCCATATTATATTGCTGTTATTCCCCTATTTGCCAATTGAATATGAGCTAATTGGTGTTATAGAAATGTTATAGGACAGGCTATACTTCTTTCTCTTATGCTACTATTGGTGGGGTGTATAGCTTGTTTTCTTCTGTTTCCTACATTGTCACTTGTCTCCACTGAAACTTTTTTCCTACTATTACAAAACCAACCTTTGTGTTGTAAGAATTTTAAAGTTACCTAGAATAACACAAAGAACTTCCAAATGCCGTTGCCATATTCAATAATTGTGGACATTTTAGCACATTTGCTGTATCAATCTTTCTTTATATAATTTTTCTGACTTTCTTAAAGTTGTAGACAGCTATACCTTTTTACCTAAACATATGTGTGTGTTTCCTAAGAACAAGAACGTTCTCTTACATAGCCACAGAAGATTTTATTTGAATCAAGAAATCTAACATCTTTGATGATTGACTTTTTTGAAAAGCACACACCAGTTGTTTTGTACACTATCCCGCAAAGTGGGCTTTGTATACTTTCTCATTATTGTAATCAATTACTGCTCTTTTTTAAAAAATGTAGTAAAATACAAAAAATTTACCAGCTTAATATGTTAAATAGTGTTAAATATATTCACATTGTTGTGCAACCAATGTCTAGAACTTTTCCATCTTGCAGAATTGAAACTCTCTATCTGTTAAACAACAACTCCCCATTTATCAACCCAGCCCCTGGCAACCACCATTTTACCTTCAGTTTCTCTGAGTTTGACTTCTCTACATCCCTCATATAAACAGACTCGTATAGTATTTGTCTTTATGTGACTGGCTTTTTTCACTTAGCAGTTTGTCGTCAAAGTTCATCCATGTTGTAGCATATCAGAATTGAATTTCCTTTCTTTTTAAGGGTGAATTATATTCCATTGTATGTATGTAACACATTTTGTTTATTCATTCATCCATTAGTGGACACTTAGGTTGTTTCCGTTTTTTGGCTATTATGGTTTTTTGGCTATTATGAACGATGCTGCTGTGAACATTTGTGTACAAGTTTTGATGTGGACACATATGTTTGCATTCTCTTGGACATATACCTTGGAAATTGCTGAATGATACAGTAACTATGGTTAACACGTTGGGGAACTGCCAAACTGTTTTCCAGAGTGGGTGCACTGCTTTCTGTTTCCACAAGGAAGGTGTCAGGTTTTCTCCACATTTCCACCAACATCTATTATTGTTTTTTGATCTGATTATCTCATCCTAGTTGTGTTGAGTGGTTCTACATGTGGTTTGATTTGCGTTTCCCTGAAGGCTAATGATGTTGAGTTTTTTTTCATATGCTTACCAGCCATTTGTGTGTATTTTGGAGAAATGTCTAGTCACAGCTTTATTTACTTGGGTCATCTTTTTATTATTGAATTGTAAATGTTCTTGATGTATTCAGATACAAGTTCTTTATCTGTATAATTTACAAATATTTCCTCTCGTTCTGTGAGTTCTTTTTTCATTCTCTAAATAGTGTCCTTTGATGCATACAAGATTTTAATTTTGATGTAGTCCATTTTATCTGGTTTTCTTTTTCACTTTTGCTTTTGGCATCATATATAAGAAATCATTGCCTAATCTAAGATCATCAAGTTTTACTGCTATGTTTTCTTCTAAAAGGGCATTATCTTTTTAGTGTATCTTTCATTGTGTGGTTTTTTAAATACCCTGTGTCTTTATAATATGACGAAAGGAAAATGCAAACTTTTTCTTACTTATAGGTGTGCATTCGGAGAAAGGCCCTTTT
Organism: Rhinoceros unicornis; assembly: GCA_028646465.1. NCBI lineage: Eukaryota > Metazoa > Chordata > Mammalia > Perissodactyla > Rhinocerotidae > Rhinoceros > Rhinoceros unicornis. The sequence continues at coordinate 360,897 of JAQQSS010000042.1, read as the reverse complement.
TTTAACGTGTACTGTCTCTTGAAATTCAGTTTTCTTTCAATAAAGCAAGAACAGTTCATGCATAATGTTATCTGAGGCAAATAATTGAGAACTTGGTGGGAGGAGCTTATGTTGTTTGTGTTTCAAGAAGAACTGATTACTTTTTAGTGTCGTGTATTTTTTTTTTTTCTTTCTCCAGTGGGTGAAGGAGGACATGTTGATTTGAGGTCTCTAGATGGCAAACTGTTCCCTTCATATTTTGGTTTGACGATTAAAGCTCTTTAATCGGGTTGATCATTTAACCTGGTTGATGACTAACCAATCTAGGTCTGGTTATGTCTTGTAACATTTGGTCTTATAGTTTAGCTTAATTGATATTTATTGATGTTTCATATATAAGAATTGATACTCTTCAAGATATCAAATATGAAACAATAAGAACATGAATTATCTGTTACTTTAGTCTGTGTCTGTTTTCTTTGCAGATAGCACAACAATAGAAAAATTAAGAGCTATTTGTTTGGACTGTGCAAAACTTGGAGAAAATAGCCTTGGACCATCTCTTGATTCACTCTTCTTTGGTCCTTCTGCCTCCCGAGTGCTGTACCTGACAGAGGTTGATTTTTCCTTTTCGAAACTATAATTTTTACATCATATGATAAAATGAAGAACGTGTGAAATTGTAATCTTTTGAATTAGTTAAGAATTTCTTAGTGTTGATGATAAGGAAATTAGAACTTAATCTTTTTAACACATTTTGATACAGTTTCCCCTCCTTTTTTTCCAGGTAGTTTATGCCTTGTTAATGCCTGCTGGTGCACCTTTGGCAGATGATTCCTCCAACTTTCAATTTCACTTCTTGAAAAGTGGTGGCCTACCCCTTGTACTTCGTATGCTAACAGGAAATAACTTCCTGCCAAATACAGACATGGAAACTCGAAGAGGCGCCTACTTCAATGGTCTTAAAATAGCCAAATTGTTGTTAACTGCCATAGGCTATGGCCATGTTCGAGCTGTAGCAGAAGCTTGTCAGCCAGTTGTAGATGGTACCGATCCCATAACACCGGTAATAAATTTTTAAAAATCTTTAAAATAAGTTTATCTTTAACGTTTAATTTTTACAGTTAATCTCAGTGACTCTTAACTAGAGAATGCAAGTTCATTTCACTCTACTAGGTTATATTTGTATTGAAATATAAATATTCTGTACTAATTACAGTAATCTCAGAGAATATTTCTTTTCCCTTTTTGAGTCCTTTTTGAGTTTTAGTTGTTTGTCTCATAAAAAATTCACCTGAATCTTCTGTTAACTCATACCTGAAAGATATATAAAGACAGGTGGTTACAAAAGAAGAGATTTAGTTGGCATGTTGCCTGAGTCTCCTCCCACAGTGACCCACATAACCATCATGTCTGACTCAGACTTTCTATTTGCCCTGGTATCATCTTTGATGTACATCACCAAATATTCTCAAGATATGCTGAAATTTGATGCAAAGATTGAATGTGGCATTCAGTTCTAACATTTTTTTTTAATTGAGTTCATTCGTTTACATTATAAGTGATGGTTTTGTTAAATTACTAGCTGAAGATAAAATGGTTTAGGGCTACAAATTTTTTTCTTTAGAAATGAGTTAGTTCGTGATCAGAGAAATTTGTATAAGGACTAGATATTTGATATTTAGAATTAAAATTAATTAAAAATAATTATATTAATTATATTTAGAATTAAAATTAATTAATAAAAATTAAAAATATAATTAATTATATTAATTGTGATTTTATTTAAAAGAAGTGTCATTATTCTATGGCATTTTGAATAAAATATAATGGAGTTTCTCCAAAATAATTCTGGAGTGTATGGGCAGAGTTAGTGAGTGGGAAATTCACTGAAACAAGTTTGCGCTTTTGTTGCTAATTATTGAGGCTAGATAATGAGTACTTGAGGGTTGTTTATATTCTTCTACTCTTATATAATTTTGAAATTTTCCACTTAAAAAAAGGGTAAAAGAAAAATGGTGGGTTTTGTACAAATACGTTTAGAAAAGAAATTTACAGTGCTCTGTGTTCACTCTCAGTAAGTTTGATTGCTTTATGTTGTGGATTCTGTGCATATTATTTACATAAAACAGGTAAGTTCTTGTCATGGTCCTTCTCATAAGAACTTAATGCAGTACATACAAGGCAATTTTGTGTATGTTTTTATACCTTTTCCCTAATATTTACTGTTTAGAAAATGTGCCATTAAGGAATAAGGTACATAATATTGTCTAATCTGAAGTTGCCCACAGTCTAAAAGGAGCTTAAATGCAAAATTACTGTTAAAAATGTGTTTATTATAGAACCGTCTACAATATATAGGAAAGGATAACAATTTGAGAAATAGAATAATTATTGAATAAAATTCTAGGTATTTTTCCTCGTGGATTTAAGAATTTATACTGTTAAGTAAAACTTTGTGATACCTTTGCACATTTATACATTTATTCTTTATTTAACTTTATTCTTTTTTCATGAAGAGTTTGAGGTCTTATTTTTTTGAATAGAAAATATTCAGTTCTCCCAGTACTATAGTGAAAGGACACAGTTGTTTTTACCCTGTAGAGCGTACCTAATCCTCATCTCAGTTTATTGGAGCTGAATTGGAAATTAATATTCCATGGTGAGAGCTTCATAAAGACAGTTTCACTGTAAGAAAAGTGCCACAAGACTTTGCCGATTTAAAAAATAAACCCTAACTGATTAGTAAAATTGAATTTACAGTTTTAAAATGTGTAACTTTTTATTCATTCAGCAAATAATCTATTGCACATCTGTTATAAGACATATATTGCTAGAGATGAAATGTTAACAGAAGCTTATATGATTCCTATGGGCAAGTTTGTTTATTGGAAAATAGTAATGGTCAAAATATATTGAGCTCTTCTATGATAATCACCATATTTATCTCATTTAATCATTAATATTAGCCATATTTGATTCGTCACTCTTATTACTTACTATTCAAAGTGAAAATTAAGATCTAAAGAGCTGAAAACTCTTGGCCCAAATAATAAAAATGACCTGAGAGTTCTTCAGCGAAGAAGCAGGCTGACTCTGATGCTATAGTTTTACCACTTGTGCTACATTACCTTTTTATTTCAAGTCTTATGTAGTAGCACCTGGCAGAGAAACTCGCAAGTATTTATTGAGTGATTAATATAATTAATATGTACATAAATGACAAAATGTAAACTTCTCTGGTTTGAGGTTAGAGAGGAGAGCTGAAATTATTATACCTTGTCAGTCTTCTGCTTTGCCCACCTGGTGACTTCAGGAACACTTCCACAAGCTCTTGAATTTCTTAAAATATCTTGTTTTTAAAAGACTTTCTTAAGAAAACTTCACTATGAAAGAAAGGTAGATAGAGATGATAGGGAGATTAAGCTGTGGAGACCTCATCATGTTTTTAGGATGAACCTTAGAGTGCAAGTAGCAAAAATACCTTTGAACAAAAAGAGGAACATCTTAAAGACTGAAAGGGAAGGAAGTGAGAAGTATAAATTTAAAGATTAGGGGATAAGAAATTGAAAGTCTGTTTTATCTGGTATCCTCAGTTTTCTCAGTCATATCATGGTAGGCATAATCATCTGTTGAGAAGAAGGACTGGGAAGAGGATTTACCTGGAGACATGTAAAAAGGTTGCTCAAAACTGTCATTTATCTCATGCAAGTTAAAGTGAATCCAGTTGTAGAAACAATGTTGAAAACATCTGAAATTCGAGTTTGCAGAGGAGTGTTGTCACTCCAAAAGGCAGCTAAGAGAAGTCTACCGTGTTGGCAATCTGAAATGGTTTTTATGCAGATCACTAAAAATTCTACAGTGGAGATGTTAAAGGATGACATACTAAGAGAGTGGTGATGGATGAGGAGTAAATGGTTGGGTTTTTGTTGTATTCAAATTTTTGAAATTTAGTTATGTACAGATTTTTACTCCAAGTAAAAAGGTTAACTTTTTTCAGATTAACCAAGTTACTCACGATCAAGCAGTAGTGCTACAGAATGCCCTTCAGAGCATTCCTAATCCATCGTCTGAGTGCATGCTTAGAAATGTATCGATACGTCTTGCTCAGCAAATATCTGATGAGGTTAGTATTAAAGTTTGAAAGCTCTGGGATCTTGGATGGTTTATTTTTTATTACTCTTGATACAATCTCTACATAAAAATTAACGAAGATTATCACAATTTGAGGTTAAATGTTCTGAGACTGGATCACTTTTTTGTGTCTTATTTTAGCTATTTTTTCCATAAAATTGTAGTATTTAATGTTATTTATTAATATTGGTACTTCAGAAAGTACTTTTAAAAACTTTCTAAACAGATTTTTTGAAGTATAATATATATTGCATAAACTAGATCAAAACAAAGCATACAGTGAGTTTTGACAGGTGTTTAAACTAATAATACACTCAAGAAACAGAACATTTCCATGAGCCCCCAAAATTTTCTGTCTCTGGCTCCAGGCAACCACTGTAGAGTACTTTTCATTTTCCTGAGTTTTACAATGATGGGATCATATTTGTACTCTTTTGTGTCTGGATTATTTCAATCAGCATGATTTTGAAATTTATCAGTGTTGAGTAATATCGCATTTCATGATCATCCTACATTTTCAGTTGATGGACATTTGGAATATTCCTAATTTTTAACTATTGGGAATACAGCTATTTTGAAAATTCATCAACAAGACACCAGTGCTGCTTCTGTGGGCATATGTTTTCTTATCTTTGGGGAAACACATAGGAGTGGGATGGTTGGGTGATTTGCTTTTCCTGTGTTTTAAAAATTCTTGTGAAAAATATTGTAGAGCCAGATTAGATCTTAACCTGAAGCGTACTTTGTGGCTGTAGCTGATAAATGTTTTTTTTTGCTTCATCTGCATGTATTTTGTGACTTTATGCAAAGATATAAAAAAATGCAGCCAAGCTACTTTGAACCTTAAAGGTGCAATGTGAAGCATATTTATGTTATTTACAGCCTTTTCTACTACTTCTTTCACAAAGAGAAATGTTTTTTTGTTTTCCTGGTTATTTCACTTTAATATTCTGTCAGCGCTTTTAATTACTTTTTCTTTCAGGCTTCAAGATATATGCCTGATACTTGTGTAATTAGAGCTATACAAAAAATCATCTGGGCATCAGGATGTGGGGCATTAGAGCTAGTATTTAGCCCGAATGAAGAAATCACTAAAATTTACACTATGGTAAGGATTATTACAGGAATATATTGCATTTATGTAAATGTTAAGTGTGCATATGACTAAATTTTCATCATGTCTGCCATCTTAAAGATCCTTTCACTTGTATCTAATGGTTTAAAATAAACTTCTAGGTAGTTAAGAAGAGAACATATACAATTTCATTTTGAAAATAAAACACTTCATGATCTCCCTCTAGATCTAAAATGTTTTTTTTTAACTATTTGAATATAATTGTTCCATAAAGAATTAGCTTTTCATAATTCCCTTTATTTTTTTTTTCTTCAACTTCTGTGTAACTGTCTGTTGTGGAATCATGACATTTAAGTATTTTAGTTGGTTCTTTTCGAGCACTCAAAGCAGGAAAGATGTTCACTATTTAGGTATTATGGACTTCATTGGATTAAGCAAGTTGTTTACAGAAATGAGACTTTGTTTAGCTCTTTTGATTTTCTGCCATATTTACTTGTCCTAGATAGTCACTTCTGTATATTTAAAAGAGGAAAATGGGTAATGGCTTTGTACAGCTTCTCTTTGGAATATTTAAGTGAGTATTCTGGTCCAAAAATGTACTATACTGATTGTGTGATGAGTAGAGGCAGATTAAAAGTTGTTAGCTACTTACTTGAGTGTATTTTAGGTTACAAAAGTCTTCTGTAGCCTTTGTGAACATTTGTGTAAGACACTTGCTTTTTTTTTGGTGAGCAAGATTGGCACTCAGCTCACATTTGTTGCCAATCCTCTTCTTTTCACTTGAGGAACATGTTGCTGAGCTAACATCTTTGCCAGTCTTACCCTATTTTATGTATGAGACACTGCCACAGCATGGTTTAATGAGCAGTGCATAGGTCTGCACCCGGGATCCAGAATCACAAACCCCGGGCTGCTGAAGTGGAGCAGTCGAACTCAACCACTACACTACTGGGTTGGCTCCCAATTGGTTTTTTAATAAAATGGCATTTTAGATAAACTATACTGTAAAACTAATCAAAGACCCAAATTGCAGTGCCAGTGTGATTCTTTAGAAGGGAATCATAATTGGTGCAGAAATACACATTCCCACCGACAAGAACAAGGAAGTGATACCTAGCTTTTACTAAGTATACTCTTTTAATCCAATTTGGGATATATTCCAAAGGGGCTCAGAGCTGCAGGTGAAGAGACTGAGGACAGAGGGTCTTTAGTGAGTAGAGAAATTTTAAATGCTGACTAGAAGGTTTGCTAATTTTTTCTTAAACGTGTCACTGGGTTCACTCCTGATTATAATTTTACAGACTGCCAATGCCAGCAATGAGCCAGACATGGAAGATGAACAGGTTTGCTGTGAAGCATTGGAAGTGATGACATTATGTTTTGCTCTAATTCCAACAGCCTTGGATGCACTTAGTAAAGAAAAAACGTGGCAGATGTTTATCATTGACTTATTATTGCACTGTCCCAGCAAGTAAGTGATTCTTTTTAATTTGGAAGAATGCCAACCGTATTCTTTAAGCAGAAATGAGTTAATTTTGATTAAAATTTTTCTCAGAAGTCAAATAAGAAAACTTTTTTTTTGGTCTACACAGCACTTTGATGTTTAGGAAACTTCTATTTAACATGTTTCACTTAGCCTAAATTTGTTTTCATTTCTGCAAATGCCAACATTGATTTTTTTTCTTTTCTTTTTTTATTGTGGTAAAACATATAATTATTTATAACAAGAAATTGGACATTTTAACAACTTTTAAGTGGGCACTTCAGTGCCCAAAAGAAGATTTCCAATGTTAAGCAGTAATTGCCATTTCCCAAACCTTCCAGCACCTGGTGGTTACCTCTAATCTGCGTTGGGTCTCTGCGAATTTGCCTATAGTTAGTATCTCATGTAAGTGGAATCACACAATATCAGTCTTTTTGTGTTTGGATTGTTTCACTTAGAATATCTTTTCAAGGTTCGTCCATGTTATAGCATGTTTCAGAATTTTTTACATTTTTAAGCCTGACTAATATTCTATTATATGTATATGTCACATTTTTGTTTATGCATTTATCTGTTGTTGGACACCTGGATTGTTTCCACTTTTGGCTGTTGTGAATAGTGCTGCTGTGATCATTGCTATGAACACAGATATCTGAGTCCCCATTCCCACTTCTTCTGAGTATAAACCTTAGAGTGGGTATGCTAGGTCTCATGGTAATTCTGTGTTTAGCTTTATGAGGATCCACCAAACTGAATTACACAGTGGCTGTACCATTTTATACTCCCACCAGCAGTGTACAAATGTTCTATTTTCTCTACATCCTTTCTCATACTTGTTGTTTTCTAAATTTTTTTAATAATAGCCATCTTAATGGGTGTGAGGTGGTATCTCATGGTGGTTTTGATTTTGATTTCCTTAATGGTTAGTGATATTGAGCATTTTTTCGTGTGCTAATGTAAATTTTCTGTAGAGAAATATCTAGTCAAGCCCATTTTTAAATTAGGTAGTTTATATGAATTTTAGGATACGTTTCTTCATTTCATCAATAAATAGCATTGGAATTTTGAGAGAGAGTACATTAAATCTATAGATAACTTTGGGTAGTAGTGGCATTTTAACAGTATTTGTCAGTACGTGAACTCATGTTGTTTTTTCATTTATTTAGGTTTTCTTAATTTCCTTTCTTGCCCTGTTCATTGCTAGTGAATAGAAATACAAGTGATTTTTGTGTATTGATTTTGTACTTTACAATTTTGCTGAATTCAGTTTGTTTTTGGATTCCTTAGGGTTTTCTCAATATCAGGTCATGTCGTGCAAATAGAGGTAGTTTTACTTCTGCCTTTCCAATTTGGTTGTTTCATTTGCCTTTTTGTTGCTTAATTGCTCTACTGTGTTGAATAGAAAGGGTGAAAACAGTCATCCTCGTCTTTTTCCTTGATATAGAAGGAAAGCTTTCAGTCTTTCACTATTGAGTACGATATGAACTGTAAGTTTTTCGTATATGGCCTTTATCTGCTTGAAATAATTCCTTTATTTTCCCAGTTAATTAAGTCTTCATACCATGAAAAGATCAAAATTTGTTCAGGTGTTCTTTCTAAGTCAATTGAGATGATTGTGGTTTTTCCCTTCATTGTATTTATGTGATGTATTAAAAATATTGATTTATGTGTTGAACCACTCTTGCCTTCTTATAATAAATCTCACTTGGTCATGGTGTATAATATTTTTAATATACTTCAAAGTTTGGTTGCTAATATTTTGTTGAGGAATTTTAATTTATTTTATTGTGGTAAAAAATGCATAACATTAAATTTACTATTTTAAAGCCTGCAGTTAAATAATGTTAAATATATTTACATGGTTGTGCAGTAGAGCTGTAGAACATTTTCATCTGGCAAAACTGAAACTCTATACCCACTATACACTAATTCTCCCACCCAGCTCACCACCACTACTCCGCCTACCACCTCCTGCTTGACAGACATCATTCGACTTTCAGTTTCTATGATTTTGACTACTTTAAAGTGATACTTCATAAGATTGGAATCATACAGTGTTTGTCCTTCTGACTGGGTTATGTTGCTTAGCAAAATGTCCGCAAGGTTTTTCCGTGTTGTAGCATGTGACAGGATTTCCCACTTTTTTAAGGCTATATAATGTACCGTTGTATGGATGTACCCCATGTTCTTCATCCGTTCATCGGTTGATAGACGTTTGGGTTGCTTCCATCTTTTGGCTATTGTGAATAATTCTGCATTGAACGTAAGTATGCAGATATCTCTTTGAGAGCCTATTTGAATTCTTTTGGATATATATCCAGAAGTAGAATTGCCAGATCATAGTGTAATTCTACTTTTAATTTTTTGAGAAACCTGCGTACTGCTTTCCATAGTGACTGCACCATTTACATTCCTATCAAGTGCACAGAGGTTCCAGTTTCTCTGCATCTTAGATTATGCCTGTTATTTTGATAGTGGTAACCCTAGTGGGTGTGAAGTGATATCTCATGGTTTTGATTTGCATTTCTCATATGATTATTGATGTTGAGCGTTTTCATATGCTTGTTGGCCTTTTTGAGGATATATGCACTTATATTTTTAGGGGGTATCAGTCTTTTTTCATCATGTCTTTGTCTAGCTTTGTCATCAGGATGATGTTGTTGTTATAGAATAAATTAGAAAGTGTTCTCTCCCTTTAAATTTTTTACAAAAAAATGATTTGTTTCAGTTCTTCTCTGTTTGGTAGAAGTCAACAGTGAACCTTTTCTGCTCTAAAGCTTTTCTTAGTTGGGCGATGTTTTTGATGACTGATTGAATTTGCTTATTACAAATCTATTCATTGATTTCTGAACCAGTTTTTTTTTATTATTATTTTTTTTTGCCAAGGAAGATTCGCCCTGTGCTAACATCTGTGCCAGTCTTCCTCTGTTTTGCATGTGGGTTGCTGCCACAGCATAGCCACCAATGGGTGGTATAGGTCTGTGCCCAGGATCTGAACCCACGAACCTGGGCCACTGAAGCGGAGCACGTGAATGTAACCACTAGGCCGTGGGGCCAGCCCCTGATGTAATTTTTAAAATATCTTCTGCGTACCTTGAATGTAGTTTTCTGTTCTTTTACTGCTTTTCTCAAGTGGAAGCTTTGATTAATCATTATAGATCTTTCTTCTTATATGCGTTTGGTATTACAAATTTCTCAGTACTGCATTAGCTGTACCCTACAAATTAGATAAGGTATATTTTCAATTTCATTTTGTTTGCAATATTTTTAATTTTTTTTGTGTGTGTGAGGAAGATTAGCCCAGTGCTAACATCTGCGAATCCTCCTCTTTTTTTGCTGAGGAAGACTGGCCCTGGGCTAACATTCGTGCGCATCTGCCTCCACTTTATGTGGGATGCTGCCACAGCACGGCTTGCCAAGCGGTGCGTCGGTGTGCGCCCGGGATCCAAACCGGCGAACCCTGGGCCGCCGCAGTGGAGTGCACGCACTTAACCACTTGCGCCACCGGGCTGGCCCCTATTTTTAAATTTTTTGAGACTTCTTTGACCCGTGTGTTGTTTAGAATTAAATGGTTTAAGCTCTCCCTTAAATGTATTTTGGGGTTTTTCAGCCATCTCTCTCTTATTGATTCTTAGTTTAATTCCATGGTGATCTGAGAGCATACTTCATATGATTTCTGTTCTTTTAAATTTGTTAGTGTGTTTTATGTCCCAGAAATTGGTCTTCCTGTATGTTCAGTATCAGCCTAAAAAGAATGTATATTCTACTAGAGTTAGATGAAATAGTCTATTGATGTTGATTATGTCCAATTGATTGATTGTGTTCTTCGGTTCAACTCTGTCCTTATTCATTTTCTGCCCACTGGATCTATCAATTACTGATAAAGGGGTGTTGAAGTCTCCGCCTGTAATGCTGAATTCATCTGTGTCGCCTTGAATTCTTATCAGTTTTTGCCTCATGTAGTTTGACGCTGTTGTTAGGTATATAAACAATGAAGATTGTTATGTATCATTTAATGCACCTCTTCGTTTCTGATAACTTTCTTGGCTTTGTAGTTCACCTTGTCTGAAATTATAATTCTGTCTGAATTACAGCTACTCCAGCTTTCTTTTAAATAGTATTAGCATAGAATATCTTCTCCAACATTTTAATTATAATTTAACTGTGTCTTTAAAATGAGCTTCTTATAGCAATATATAGTTGAGTATTATTTTTTATACACTCTGACGATCTGTATCTTTTATTTGGTGTATTTAGACCTTTGAGTTTTAAAGTGATTTTTGGTATCTTTGGATTAATACCAACCATATTTGTTGCTGTTTTCTGTTCATTCTCCCTGTTGTTGATTCTTTCTCCTTAAGTCTTTTTCTGTCTTTTCTTTTTCTTTTAAATATATATAACCATGTAATTTATTATTAGATCTCTTATATAAAGCTCAACTATACCAGTGATTTTTTTCCGAAATTTAAAATCGGTCACAAGGGCTAAAATTATCACTGTTGAAAGTATGTAGTACTAAGTTTCTTTGATACATTATATTTTTTAAAAAATTATTTTTCAGAAAGCAAATATAGAATCTTTAGTGTTGTACATTGACCTATTTTTATTTCTGTTTATTTTCCCCCAGATTTATTGAGGTATACTCGACAAATAAAAGGTGTATATGCTTAAGGTGTATAATGTGATTTTTTTATATATGGGTACGTTGTGAAACGCTTACTACAGTCAAGCTAAACAATATATATATCCCTCACCTCACAGTTATGATTGTGTGTGTATGGTAGGAAAACTTGAAATCAACTCTCTTAACAAATTTTGAGTACAAAATACATTATTAAGTATGGTTACCAAAATGTACATTATTTTTCTAAAACTTATTCATCCAGCATAGCTGAAACTTTGTACCATGTACATCTCTGCATTTCCCCATCCCTTGGCCCCTGGCCACCAACTTTTTACTCTCTGGTTTTATGAATGCTACTTCTTTAGATTCCACGTGTAAGTGACATTATGCAGTATTTGTCTTTCTGAGTCTGGCTTGTTTCACTTAGCATAATGTTCTCCAGTCTTGTCCATGGTATCACAAATGGAAGGGTTTTCTTCTTTTTTTACAACTCATACTCTATTGTATATGTATGTCATGTTTCCTTTATCCGTCCATCCCTCCAGCAGCAGACATTTAGATTGTTTCCGTATCTGTAATGATCTTGGGAATGTTAATCTTGAAGATACTGATTTCATTCCCTTGGTTATGTATCCAGATTGCTGGATCATATGATAGTTCTGTTTTTAGTTGTTTAAGGAACTTGCATAATGTTTTCCATAATAGATGTACAAATTTACATTCCCACCAACAGTGTACAAGAGTTCTCTTTTATCCACATCCTCGCCAACACTTATCTTTTTTTCTTTGTGAGGAGGACTAGCCCTGAGCTAACATCCGATGCCAGTCCTCCCCTTTTTTCTTGAGGAAGACTGGCGCTGGGCTAACATCCATGCCCATCCTCCTCTACTTTATATGGGTCGCCGCCACAACGTGACTTAGCAAGCGGTGCGTCCGTGCGCACCCCGGATCCGAACCCACAAACCCTGGACCTGGCAGCCGAGCGCATGCACTTAACTGCTGCGCCACTGGGCTGGCCCCCTCTTGACTTTTTAAAAATAGCCATCCTAACAGGTGTGAGGTATAGATATCTCATTTTGGTTTTGATTTGTATTTTCCTGATGATTAGTCATGTGGTTCATCTTTTCATTTACGTATTGGCCATTTGTATGTCTTCTTTGCAAAAATGTGTATTCAGGTCCTTTGCCCATTTTGGGGGGCTGTATTTGGTTTTTTGCTATTGAGTTTATGAGTTCCTTATATTTTGAATATAGACCTCTTATCAGATATGTGGTTTGCAAATATACTCTCTCATTCTGTAGGTTGTCTTTTTGCTCTGTTTTTACCTTTGCTGTGCAGAAGCTTTATAGTTTTATGCAATCCCACTGATGTATTTTTGTTTTTGCTCCCTGTGCTTTTGGTGTCATATCCAAAAAAATCAGTTGACCAGAACAGTGCCAAAAAACTTTTCCTCTGTTTTCTTCCAGTAGTTGTGTAATTTTAAGTCTTACGTTTAAGACTTTAATTTGTTTTGAATAGATTTTTGTGTATATGGTATGAGAGAAGTGTCGTTTTCATTCTTATGCATGTACATTTCCAGTTTCCTCAACACCATTTGTTGAAGACACTGTTCTTTCCCCATTGTGTATTTATGGCACCCTTTCAAAAATCAATTGACCATAACTACGTTGTTTTATTTCTGAGCTTTCTGTTCTGGTTCCATTGATATAAATGTCTGTCTTATGCAAGTACTATACTGTTTTCTTCTCTTTTTTTTTTTCTTAGTGTAGCTAGTGATTTCTCAATTTTGTTTGTTGTTTTTTTTTTTTTTTTTTTTTGGTTGGCCAATGTGGCCTCTTTATTTTTTAATTTTTTGATTTTTTGTTTATTGCAGTAACATTGGTTTATAACGTATAAATTTCAGGTGTACATCATTATACTTTGTTTATTGTTTAAAAAAATAACTCTTGTTGGTTTTTTCTATTTTTCTGTTCTCCATTTGATGTATTTCTTCTCTAAGCATTTTTATTTCCTTTTTTTTATTACTTGTAAGCTTTATTATTTCCCTTTTTTGTTCTTTTTCTAGTTCCTTAAGGTGTAAAGTTAGGTTGAGATCGTTTTTAATGTAGGTGTTTATTAATACACACTTCTCTCTTGATACTGCTTTTGCTGCATCTCACAAGGTTTGTTATATTGTTTTTGATTTTCTGAAGATTTCTTTAAATTACCCTTTTCATTTTCTCTTTTACCCAATGATTCTTCAAGAGTGTATTGTTTCATTTTTGCATATTTGTCAATTTTCCTGTTTTCTAGTTTGATTACATTGTGGTCAGAAAAGATGTTTGGAATGATTTTCAACTTCTTGAATTTCTTAATGACTTTTGTGCCCTAACATGATTTGTTGGATGATAATCCTTATGCAGTTGAGAAGAATGTATATTCTGCTGCTGGGTGGAAAGTTCTGTTTATGTCCATTAGGTTCCTTTAGTCTATAGTGTTGTTCATTTGTACTGTTCTCTCTTGAATTTTCTATCTGAGTAATCTATCCATTGTAGAGAGTAGAGTATTGACATCTACTGTTATTTTATTGCTGTCTGTTTGTACCTTCAGATCTGTCAATCTTAGTTTTATGTATCTGGGTTCTTTGATGTCGGGTAATTATAATTGTTACATCTTCCTGTTCAATTGACCTTTTTATCATTTATATAATGCTGTTTTTGTTTCTTGGAACAGTTTTTGACTTCAGGCTATTTTGTCTGATAGAAATATAGCCCAGCCCCCTCCCCCCCCCCCTTCTCTTTTGCTTACTATTTGCATGAATTTCTTTTTTCTTCCCTTCCCGATCAGCTGAAGTCACTCTCAAATAGACAGCATATTCTGGGATCTTGTCTTTTTATCCATTCAGAGACTCTTTTTGATAAGCGAATTTAACCTTTTACATTTAAAGTAATGATTGATAGATGAGGACTTACTCTTGCCATTTTGTTGATTTCAGAGTTCTGTACTTCCTTATTTCCTTCCTCTTTGCTATCTTCTTTTGTGATTTGATGAATTTTTTTGTAGTGGTATACTTGGATGCATTTCTTTTTATCTTTTGTGTGTCTAATAGAAGTTTTTTCTTTGACATTACCATGAGGCTTATATAAAACATTTTATAGCAGTATAGGCATACCTTGGAGATATTGTGGGTGCAGTTCCGGACCACCATAATAATGCTAATATTACAATAAGCAAGTCACATTAATTTTTTTGGCTTCCCAGTGAGTATAAGAGTTATGGTTACATTATACTGTAGGCTAAGTGTACAATAGCATTATGTCTAGAAAAACAATGTACATATCTTAATGAAAAAATGGTTTATCGCTTAAAAAAAGTGCTAACCATCTTCTGAGCCTTCACCAAGTCATAATCTTTTTGCTGGTGGAGGGTCTTGTCTTTGTGTTCATGGCTGCTGACTGATCAGGAAGTTGGTTGCTGAAGGTTGGGATGGCTGTGGCAATTTCTTTCTTTCTTTTTTTTTTTTTTTGTGAGGAGGATCAGCCCTGAGCTAACATCTGCCAATCCTCCTCTTTTTGCTGAGGAAGACTGGCCCTGGGCTAACATCCATGCCCATCTTCCTCCACTTTATGTGGGACGCTGCCACAGCATGGCTTGACAAGCACTGCATCGGTGCACGCCCAGGATCCAAACCTCGAACCCCAGGCTGCTGTAGCAGAGCGCGCATACTTAACTCCTTGCTCTACTGGGCCGGCCCCTGTGGCAGTTTCTTAAAATAATGAAGTTTGCCACATCAATTGACTTTTGTTTTCATGGTTTCTCTTAGCATGCGATGCTGTTTCATAGCGTTTTACCTACAGTGGAACTTCTTTCAAGATTGGAGTTAATCCCCCCGTCATTGCTTTATCAACTAAGTTTATGTAATATTCTAAGTTTTTTGTTGTGATTTCAATAGCCTTCACAGCATCTTCACCAGGAGTAGATTACATCTCAAGAAATCACTTTTCTTTGCTCATCCATAACAAGCAACTCCTCGTCCATTAAACTTCTGTCGAGAGATTGCAGCAATTCATTCACATCTTCAGGCCCCACTTCTAACTCTGCTTCTCTTGGTATTTCTACCACATATGCAGGTACTTCCTCCATAAAGTCTTGAAGCCATCAAAGTCAACAGTGAGGTTAGGAATCAGCTTCTTCCGAACTTCTGTTAATATTGATGTTTTGAGTTCTTCCAGTGAATCATACATGGTTTTCATCCTCTCCAGAGGTTCTCAGTTTACTTTGCCCAGATCCATTAGAGGAATTACTAACTATGACACCTATAGACTTACGAAATGTGACTCTTAAATAATAAGACTTGAAAGTCGAAATTACTCCTTGATCCCCCCTGGGTTGCAAAACAGATGTTGTGATAGCAGGCATGAAAACAAGATTAATCTCATTGTACATCTCCGTCAGACCTCTTGGTGGATTGTCAATGAGCAGTAATGTTTGGAAAGGAATTTTTTTTCTGAGAAGTAGGTGTCTATAGTGGGCTTAAAATATTCACTACACCTTGCTGTAAACAGATGTGCTGCCATCCAGGCTTTGTTGTTCCATTTACAGAGCACAGGCAGAGTAGATTTAACATAATTCTTAAGCACCCTAGGATTTTCGGATTGGTAAATGAACACTGGCTTCAACTTAAAGTCATTAGCTGCATTAGCCCTTAACAAGAGACTCAGCCTGTCTGTTGAAGCTTTGAAGCCAAGCATTGATGTCTCTCTAGCTGTGAAAGTCCTAGATGGCATCTTCTTCCTGTAAAAGGCTCTCTATATTGAGAGAATCTCTTGTTTACTATAGCTACTTTGATTATCTTAGCTAGATCTTCTGGATAATGAACTTGCTGTAGTTTCTACATCAGCACTTGCTGCTTCACCTTGTGCGTTATGTTATGGAAATGGCTTCTTTTTTTAAACCTCAAGGAACTGACTCCGTTAGCTTCAGGCTTTTTTTCTGCAGCTTCCACCCTTGCTTGGCCTTCATAAAATTGAAGAGAATTAGGGCCTTACTCCAGATATAGGCTTTGGCTTAAGGACATGTGGTGGCTGGTTGAATCTTCTGTGCAGACCACTAAAACTTTCTCCACATAAGCAATAGCCTGTTTTGCTTTCTTATCATTCATGTGTTCACTAGAGTAGCACACTCAGTTTCCTTCAAGAACTTGTTCTTTGCAGTCACAACTGGGTTAACAATTTGGCACAGGAGGCCTGTCTTGGCTTTTCACATGCCTTCATTATTTCTAGCTTTTGACTTCAGGTGACAGACTTGGTAATCTTCTTTCACTTGAGCAATTAGAAGCTATTTTATGGTTATTAACTGGCCTAATTTCAATGCTGTGTCAAGGAATAGGGAAGCCTGAGGAGAGGAGGAGAAATGGGGTAGCATATGGTCAGTGGAGTAGTCAGAACACACTCAACGTTTATCGATTAAGTTTGGGGGGCTCTTCTTGGCACCCCAAAACAGAATAGTAACATCAAAGATCACTGATCATAGATTGCCATAACAAATATAATAATAATAGAGTTTGAAATATTGTGAGAATTACTAAAAAGTGACAGAGAGACGTGAAGTGAGCAACTGCTGTTGGGAAAATGGTGCAGTAGACTTGCTTGATGCAGGGTTGCCGCAAACCTTCAGTTTGTAAAATATGCGGTATCTGCAAAGCACGGTAAAGCTAAGCATAACAAAAAAATGTATGCCTGTATATTTTAAGCTCATATCTTAACTTCGGTGATATATACAAACTTCGTTTTTTCCCGTTTTCCCGGCGGTCTTGCCATTCTTATTGTTTTCTCATTTTTTTTAATACTACTCATCCTAATTAGTATGAGTTGATATCCTCTTTTAGTTTTCATTTGCATTTACCTAATAATTAGTGATGTTGAGCATCTTTTCATGTGCTAATTGGCCAGTCATACATCTTCTTTGGAGAACTGTCTATTCATATCTTTTTTTTTTTTTTAATATCCAGTGTTTTCTTTTTTTTTTTTTTTAAAGATTTTATTTATTTATATTTTTTCCCCCCAAAGCCCCAGTAGATAGTTGCATGTCATAGCTGCACATCCTTCCACTTGATGTATGTGGGACACAGCCTCAGCATGGCCGGAGCAGCGGTGCGTCCGTGCGCACCCGGGATCCGAACCCGGGCCCCCGGCAGCGGAGCGCACGCACTTAACCGCTGAGCCCTGGGGCCAGCCCTGTTCATGTCTTTTGACCACTTTTATTCTTCTCTCTCCCCCACATTTTATGTTATTGATGTCATAGTTAACATCTTTTTATGCTGTGTGTCCATTAACAAATTATTGTAATTATAGTTTTTTTAAAACTTTTGACTTTTAACTTTTATATGGGAGTTAATAGTGATTTATGCACCACCATAACAGTATTAGAATTTATTGAATTGGACTGTATGTTTATCTTCACCAATGAATTTTATACTTTCATATTTTTTTTGGTGAGAAAGATCAGCCCTCATCTAACATCGGGTGCCAGTCCTCCTCTTTTTGCTGAGGAAGATTGGCCCTGGGCTAACATCCATGCCTATCTTCCTCTACTTTATATGGGGTGCCGCCACACCAAGGCTTGACAAGCCGTATGTTAGTCTGTGCCTGAGATCTGAACCGGCAAAGCCCAGGCCCCCACAGCAAAGTGCACGAGCTTAACCGCTGTGCCAACGGGCGGGCCCCTATACTTTCATGTGTTTTTATGTTACTAATTAGCATTGTTTCAATTCAAAGTGAAGAGCTTCCGTTAGCATTTCTTATAAGACAGGTCTTGTGCTGATGACCTCTTTCAGCTTTTGTTTGTTTGAGATTTTCTTCATATCTGAAGGACAGGTTTACTGGACATAGGGTACTTGGTTGATAGTTTTTCCTTTCA
This sequence comes from Rhinoceros unicornis, assembly GCA_028646465.1. NCBI lineage: Eukaryota > Metazoa > Chordata > Mammalia > Perissodactyla > Rhinocerotidae > Rhinoceros > Rhinoceros unicornis. The sequence continues at coordinate 342,705 of JAQQSS010000042.1, read as the reverse complement.
GCACTTTGAATATATTTTCTCCTTCTCTTCTGGTTTTCTAGGTTCTACTCTTACAGTCTTAAGGGGGATTCCTTTATGTGATGTCACTTTTTTCTTTTTTTTTGTGAGGAAGATCAGCCCTAGCTAACATCCATGCCACTCCTCCTATTTTTGCCAAGAAGACTGGCCCTGAGCTAACATCCATGCAGATCTTCCTCCAGTTTATTTGGGACGCTGCCACAGCATGGCCTCACAAGCGGTGCATCGGTGCGCACCTGGGATCCGAACCCAGGCCACCAGCAGTGGAGCTCGTGCACATAACTGCTATGGCACGGGACCGGCCCCTATGTGATGTCACTTTTCTCTTGCTGCTATTAAAATTCTCTGTCTTTGACTGATAATTGGATTATAATGTGTCTTGATGAATTGGATTATAATGTGTCTTGATGTAACCTTTGTAGAATTGATCCTGTTTGGGGATTTTTTGATGTTCATGAGTCTAGTATCTGTATCCCTCTCAGGTTTTAGAAAATTTTCAGCTATTATTCCTTTAAGTAAACTTTCTGCCCCTTTGTCTCTCTTTTTCTGGGACTCCCATGTGTGTTCCTTGGTTTTACTGTATGGTGTTACATAAATCCCATAAACTTTCTTCACTGTTTTTCAATTTATTATTTTTTTCTCCTCTAACTGGACAATTTCAAATAACCTCTCTCTGAGTTCACATATTTATTCTTCTATTTGATCTAGTCTGCTGTTGAAACTTTCTAATTGCATTTTTCATTACATTTACTGTATTCCTTAGCTGCAGAATTTCTGTTGGGTTGTTTTTAAGGATTTCTGTCTCTCTTCAGTCTTCTCATTTGGCTCATGTATTGTGTTCCTCAGTTCATTGAGTTGTGTATGTTCTCTGGTAGCTCACTGATCTTTCTTAAAATAATTCTTTTGAATTCTTTGTCAGGCAGCTCATTGATCTCCATTTCTTTGGGGTGAGTTACTGGGAGATTATTTTATTAATTTAGTCAGGCTTCCTTGATTTTTCTAGTAGCCTTGTGTTGATTTGTATGCATTTGAGGGAGCAGTCACCGCTTCCAGACTTTACAGATTGGAAAGCTCTTCACCTACGAGTGGGAGCAAGAGTGCTGGGTTGTTGGGATGTGGTGGCTCCTGCTCAGGAGAATGCAGTGGTGTAGACTCTGGGGAATTTCTTTTTTTGTTTAAAAAGTTATTTTAATTTTATTTATTTATTTATTTTCCCCCCAAAGCCCCAGTAGATAGTTGTATGATCATAGCTGCACATCCTTCTAGTTGCTGTATGTGGGACGCGGCCTCAGCATGGCCGGACAAGCGGTGCATCGGTGGCGCACCCAGGATCCGAACCCAGGCTGCCAGCAGCGGAGTGCACGCACTTAACTGCTAAGCCATGGGGCCAGCCGTGGGAGTTTCATCATTGGGAAAGACTTCGGTCCTTGGTAGCCAAGGCTGCATGTGTTGAATGTCAGGGGCAGCAAGGGAAGCCTCTGGGGAAGCATGCAGTGTGGCAGCAGCTTCCTCTCTGGTGGGGCAACAGCGGCTTCATCCTAGCTGAGGTCGGCAGGTGACAACATCTCCTTCACCAATGGGAGTGCCAGCGGCAGCTTCTTCTCTGGGTTCCACAGCTGCTGTGGCTCCCTCTCCAGGGGAACTGCAGTGCAGGTTCTAGCTTCTTTAGCTAGGCTTGACATGGGTGAAGACTGCAGTGGCATAAGTTTGCAATTATCCAAAGCAGTGGCAAGGGCTGCTGAGTTCCTCTTGTTTTCTTTTTCCCTTATGAGGGGAGATTGCAACTCAATGCATCTCTCGGCACTGAGCTGTGCTTAATTTGAGGATGTTAAAGTGCAGGAAGTACTTCCTACTCTTTTCTGTGTGGCCATTCTTGGTTTTTGTGCTCCCCACAGTTTTTGTTTTTTGTTTTTTTGTGTGTGAGGAAGACCAGCCCTGAGCTAACATCTGTGCCCATCTTCCTCTACTTTATATGGGGCGCCGCCACAGCATGGCTTAACAGGCGGTGCGTCGGTGTGTGCCCAGGATCTGGGCACACACCGAACCCTGGGCCGCTGGAGTGAAGCTTGAGCGCTTAACCACTTGCACCGCTGCGCTGGCTCCTCCACATGGTTTTTGTGCTGCAGCCTCCTTATTTCACTTTGGAGATCTCTCAGAGCTATTTTTCTTGCTATGTAGTTGTTTGGTTATTCATCTTTTTGTTGGAGGGACAAGCATGGAGACCCCTTAGCCATAATCTGGCTAATGTAGCTCTACTTCTCTGGTTTTAATTAAATATTTTATCTGATTCCATTTTTTCTTCTCTCTTCATATAGCAATTATACTTCCTTAATTACTTTTTTAATGTAGTTGCCCTTGAATTGGCAATATACTTATGCAGCTATTCCTAGTCCTCTGTCAAAGAAAACTATACCAGTTCAAAGGTACTACAGATTCCTTGTAACACAGATTTCCCAGTTCATCTTCTCTTCTTTGTAACATTTGTCATTCATTTCCCTTATCTATAAGCTATATTCACTGTTCCTGTTATTGTTTTGAACACACTGTTATCTGTTAATCAGTTAAAAATGATAAAAATAAAATTTTTTTCTCAATTTATTGCTATCATAATGCTCTTCCTTTCTTTATGTAGATCCTAGTTTCTGACTTATGTCATCTTCCTTCTTTCTGAAGTATTTCTTTCCACATATTTTGCTAGACAAGTCTACTGGCAACCAGTTTCCTCAGTTTTAGGTTGCCTGAGAAAGTGTTTTTTATCTTTCCTTTTGAAGGATAATTTTGCTACGTACAGAGTTCTGTGTTAGTCGAGTGTTTTTCTCCAACACATTTCACTCTATTCTCTTCTTGCTTTCATGGTTACTGAAGAGATGTCCAAGGTAATTCTTAGAGTTCCTCTCTAGATAAAGGTACTTTTCACTTCTTTTAAACATTTTTCTCTTTTTCTTTGATTTTTCTGCAGTTTGAATATGAAATGCCTACCTGTTGATTTTTTGCTGTTATACTTCTTAGTGTTCTCTCACTGTCCTTGATCTGTGATTTGGAGTCTATCATTATTTTTGGACAGTTCTCCTTTGTTCTTGCTTGAAATGTTTCTTTTCCTTCTGGTGTTCCCATTATGCATGTGTTTCCCCTTTTGTCTCACAATTCTTGGTATTCCGTTCCATCTTTTTTTTTTTTTCTTTGCATTTGAGTTTTCAGAGTGTCTCTTAACATTTCTTCAAGCTCATTGGTTGTTTTTTCAGTTATGTCCAGTTTTTTGATGAGCCCATCACAGACATTCTTCATTTCTGTTTTGATCTCTAGCATTTCCTTGGTTCTTTCTTAGAAGTTCTGTTGCTCTGTTTACTTTGCATCTTCTTTCTTATGTGTTGTCAGTTTTGTCCATTAGAGCCCCTAGTATACAAATCATACATATTTTAAATTCCTGGTAATTATGACATCCCTGGTATATCTGTGTCTAGTTCTGGTGTTTACTCTTTTTCTTCAAACTCTTTGTTGGTGTTTTTTCCCTTTCTTTTAATGTGTCTTTTAATTTTTTTTTTTCCTTTCTTTTAATGTGTCTTTTAATTTTTGTTGAAAGCTGAACATCATGTGGTAGGTAAAACGATCAGAGGTAAATGGGCCTGCAATGTGAGGTTTTAGGTTTATGTGGCTAGGAGTTTGGCTCTATTTACTGTCTGCTTAGATATTGGTGTTAGAGGCTAAAATTTCTGTTGGTCTTGTAGTTTTTGTTTCTGTGTTTTAGATTCTCTGGAGATCTCTTCTTAAATAAGATCTGAGAAGTTTAGTTCTTTCAGTTGAATTCCCAGTCATCCACACAGGAATCCTATTGAAGTGGGGTTGAGGAAGTGTTCTGTAGTTCCATGATTAGAGTACAGACTCTCTCAGCTTTTGTTTATCTAGGAATTGAGAGTGGCTTTAGTTTCTTCCTCACATTTGAAATACAGTTTTGTCCGGTATAGTATTTCTGGTTGGTAGTTTTTTTCTTTTAACATTTTTGCATCTATTAGTCTACTGCCTTCTTGATAAGAAAACCATTGATAATCTTATTGAGAATCCCATTACCTGATGAGTTGCTTCTCGTGCTGCTTTTAAGATTCTGTCTTTGGCTTTTGATAGTTTAAATATAATCTGTCTCATGTGGGTCTATTTGAGTTGATTCAGATTTTTGATATGTATGTCCATTTTATTTCTCAAATGTGGAAAATTTCCTGCCTTTATTTCTTCAAATAATCTATCTGCTGCTCTCTCTCTCTCTTCCTGTGGAACTTGGACCAAACATATGTTGGTCCACATGATGGTTTCCCACAGGTCACTTACGCTCTGTTCACTTTCATTCATTCTTTTTTTTGTTCCTGATACGACCGTTACAGTTGTCGTATCTTCATGTTTGCTGATTGTTTAATCTGCCTGTTCAAATTTACTTTTGAATTCCTCTGGTGAATTTTTTATCTAAGTTATTGTACTTCTGCTCTAGAATTTTCTTTTGGTTTCTTTTTATATTTTATTTCTTTATTGATATTTTTATTTTGTTCATTCTTCTTTTCTTGACCTTGTCTATGTATTCTTTTTGTTCTTTGAGCATCTTTAAGACAGTTTTTTAAAAAGCTTTCTCTAGAAAGTCTGCCATCTGGTTGTTCTCAGGGACATCTTCTGTTGACTTCTTATTTTCCTTTGAATGGGCCATAATTTTGTGTTTCTTTTTATGCTTTTTCTCTTCTGTGTTGAAAACTGGACATTTGAAATGTATAATGTGGTAATTCTGGAAATCAAATGTTTTTCCCCTTTGCCACAGTTTTACTGGGATTTTTTTTTTTTTTGGTTTGGTTTTTGTCTTATCATTATGTGTTGTGTATGTTATCTCTGTTCTGGGAATCAACCTGGGGTGTAAACTGAAGGTCTTCTCAGACATTTTCTGTACCTGCTCCCTTCCTTGGGCACATATGGTGACTTTTCTAAATTCCCCCATATATATGTTTGCTAATGAATGTCTTAGTCCTCAAGTGTATGGTACCCACAAGAGGAGAATGAGAAGACTGAAGGGGAGAAAGTCACGTGCCCTTTTTAATGCCCTGGAAGTTGCTTAGTCAGAGGGGAGTGGTTTTCCAAGTGAGAATGGAAGTGAAACAATGGCATTCAGCCTCTGTATCTACACCTTCATAATCAGGAGCATCAGAAGCATCAGCCAACGAGCAAAACACAGATCCCTGATATTTGGAGGATGGCGTCCTTACTGACCTCCCTCGTTCCTGCATGTTACTCCTGGAACACATTTGGTTATTGTTACATCGAATTGTTTTTGCCTGGACATGGGTTCTCTCTACTCTCTACTCAGCCATCTTTCTAGAATTAGCTCTTCTTTTACTTTTAACCTCTTTGTATCTTTGTAGCTAAAGTGAGTCTCATGTAGATATCATAGAGGTGAATCTTTATTTTTTTTTTGTATTTGTTTTGGCAATCTTTGCCTTTTAATGGGAGAGCTTAATCCCTTTAAATTTAAGGTAAGGAATGACTTACTCTGATATTTAGCTGTTTATTTTCTGTATGTCCTAAATACTTAATTTTCCTCAATTCTTCCACTACTGCTTTTTAAAAAAGTTTTGTGGAATTTTTAAAAAAGTGTACCATTTTGATTCCTTTTTTTCTTGTTCTGTATATATTTTTTATAGGCTTTTAGTGGTTATCGTTAGGATTTCAATTAATATCCTAAACTTAATCTAGTTTGAATAATAATAATTGTTTGGATAGTATCAACTTGGTTTCAATAATATACAAATACTCTTCTTTTGTGCATTTGATTTCCTCCCCTTTATATTTTTATTTTTACAGATTACATTTCTAAACACTGTGTGATCTTTAAAATAGACTTAAAATTATTGTTTTGTGCATTTGCCTTTTAAATGATATAATAAGAAAAGAGGAACTTCACAACAAAAGTACACTGGTACTGGCTTTTGCATTTTCCTATATAGTTACCTTTAACAGTGTTCTTACTTCTTCATTTGGCTTCGGATTACTGCCTAATATTCTTTCATTTGCTTAGCAGTTCTTTTAGGGCAAGTCTAGTAACAAAATTATCTTAGTTTCTCCTTACCTAGGAATTTTTTCTTCATTCTTACTTTGCACCCTCTATTAGACTTTTTAGTTGGTGGTTTTTTTCTTTTGTCACTTTGTATCTGTAATTCTGAGAAATCATCTATAAAATCTTATAGAAAATCGCTTCTGTATGACAAATTCTTCATGCTTTTGCTTTCATAATTTTGGCTTTGATTCTTGACAATTTGACTATAATGTGTCTCAGTTTGGTTCTCTCTGAGGTTTTCCTGTATGGAGTTTGTTGCCCTTGTTGGATGTGTATTTTCCTGTCTTTCATCAAATTTGGGAAGTGCTAGACCCATTATTTCTTCAAATATTCTTTTGGTCTCTTTCTATCTCTTCTATCTTCTCCCGGGACTTTTCATATTACATATGTTGGTCCACTTAATGGTGTGTCACACATCTCTTAGGGTTTTTTCATTTTTCTTTCTTTGTTTTCTTTTTGCTCTTTATACTGGATTGTTTCAGCTTTTCTCTTCAAGTTCACTGCATTTTTCTCTGCCTTTCAAATTTGCTGTTGAACCCTTCTATGGAGTTTTTTATTTCATTTATTTAATTTTCTATTCAGAATTTCTTGTTGGGTCTTCGTATAATTTCTGTCTCTTTTTAAGTATTATCAGTTTTTCTTGTTTATTCATTATTTTCTGTTGTACTGTAGTTCTTTGATCATATTCAAGAGTATTTTAAAATCTTCATCTAGCAAGTCCAATGTGTGGCTTCCTAAGGGACAGTAACTGACAATTTATTTTTTCTCTTTGAATTGGTGAGTTTTCCTTGTTTCTCTGTATGCTTTGGACTGTTTTTTTCTGTCAAAAACTGTGTATTTGAATATTATAATGTGGTAACTCTGAAATCAGTTGCATCCTCCTTCTCCAGGGTTTTCTCTTGATTATTAAAACGTTAGATTGTGTTCTGCCAGTGTTTTGACTGAATACAAAACAATCGCATTTTTGCTTTGGTTTTCTGTTAGCACATTCCTGTAGCGCTTTGCCCAAATATTTTTAGTTCTGCTTTAGCTTTCACTTCATAATTGTACTGAGCCTATATATTAGCTTGAGATGAAAATTTAGTGTCATATTATGTATTTTTCAGCATGTGTCTTATGCAAAGCGTGCAGGTGACTTTTCCTAAATTCTTCAGTGTTTTGGGCTGCTTTTCAATATCCTAACTTCCTCTCCCTAAAAAAAAACTGTCAAATTTTTGCTGCTTGGCCTTCCTATGTCTATTGTATGTCTCACTTGTAATCTTTCCTCCTAACAGCTGTGAGTTTTCCTGTTGCCTTGCAATGTTTTTGATGAGTGCCTGCCACTTTCTACCATAAGTGAGTTCTGAGGAAAGAGAGATAAGTGTTCTGTGTACGCCAGTTCTTCTAGAAGCCTTAGATAGAGTACAGCAAACACAATAGTTTGCAGATAAGGTCTGCTTTGCTCCATCCAAAAACAGGGACCAGGGTCTTGCTGGGAATGTGGCCTGCCATCTTCAAGACCTCTACTGCAGAGGGCAGGAGGTGGGGCAACACCAAAAACTTGACTATCAATTTTAAGTTGCCATTTTCTGGATTCATTGTTTGCTTAGTTGATGTAAATCTTTGTTTTCCAGGTTTCTAACGGTGTTTTGTTGGTTTTTGATGTTTCAGTGGAGGGACAGGAGCTTGGAGCTGGCTGCTCTGTACTTTGCTTCTATCATTATTTTTTGAGCACTAATTATCATTTTTTGAGCACTAATTAATTGTTTTCTAGTTTCAGAATTCATTTGCGTTAAAAAAGTTTGTTTTAGGGGCCAGCCCCGTGGCATAGTGGTTAAGTGCGCACGCTCTGCTGCTGGCAGTCCAGGTTCGGATCCCAGGCGCGCACCGATGCACCGCTCGTCAGGCCATGCTGTGGCAGCGTCCCATATAAAGTGGAGGAAGATAGACACAGATGTTAGCCCAGGGCTGGTCTTCCTCAGCAAAAAGAGGAGGAATGGCATGGATGTTAGGTCAGGGATGATCTTCCTCACACACAAAAAAAGTTGGTTTTTAGCACATTAAGAAAATCTGATTAAAATATTTGAATAGGACATTAGCCTCCTAAGAGCTACGCAGATGTTAGCTTTTTGTTTTGTTGTAGGTAGTAATTGTGGTGTGGGTTTTTTGGTTTGTTTGTTTGTTTCTTTGTTTTGCTGAGAAACATTCTCCCTGAACTAACATCTATTGCTCATCCTCCTCTTTTTGCTTGAGGAAGATTTGCCCTGAGCTAACATCTTTGCAAATCTTCTCTGTTTTGTATGTGAGTCGCGCCACAGCATGGCAGCCGATGAGTGCGTAGGTCCGGCCCAGGGATTGAACCTGGGCCGCCAAAGTGGAGCACGCTGAACTTAACCACTAGGCCACTGGCCTGGCCCCTAGATTTTACTCTTAAGCCAGTGGTTCACAACGGGAGGTGGGATTGGGAAGGTTTTTAGGGCCTCCACTGGTTGGAGGCCAGGAATGCTGCTGAATATCTACAATTCACAGAGCTGCTTTCTTACGCCCTGGCTTAAGTGAAAGGCGTTGCAGGGTTTTGAGTAGAGGTGGAATATGTTTGACTTAACATTTCAAGTTATTTTCTTAGACTGTTGTATCAGAAAATGACAAGTATCAGATGTTTGAGTTATATACTTACATTTCTAACGAGCTTGAGTATTGCATTCTGAAATACCTTTGAGAATTTGTGAAAGTATTAGATCATTTCTTCAGAAAATTGTGAAGAAAGGCATACATGTGGAACAATTTAGATGCTGTTTTGGAGGTTTTCAGAACCCCATCCGTGGTTTTAAATATCAGAGCAACTTTTAAAGCTCTTAATTACATTTGGGGAAATCAGTCAGACCAGTAATATATGGTTTACTGAAACTGAACCATATATTACTTCTTCTTTTTCCCTTCCCCTTGCTCCTTCATTACTTATTAATAATTCAGGGAAACATTAATGTAGATGACGGAAATCTCAGATAGCCTCTATTTGTAGCGTAATGAAAGGAAAGGAGAAGAGAACTGGATCCTTGGCATTTGGACAGTTAATCTGGATTGTAAATGGAAGGTATACATGTCCATTCACACACCACATCTTCCATGCTCTTAACTTTAATTTTGTTTCTCCTAATTTGAAATTTTTCTCGTTACACAAAAGTTGCTAACGATTTTCCAACAGGCACCCTAAAGGAAAACTGTTTCTTGAGGGTTATGTTTGGGGTTGGCAAAATTTTTGCTCTTAAATTATTGAGTAGGATTAGTAGTCAAGTGACTTCTACCATTTGAGAAAATATTTGAAAGAAAGTTATAAAATGGCTACCATCATACTTATGATAACTCTGTGTTGTTCCCAAAGGATCAAGAATAAATATTTGCACAAGAAAATAAATACAGGACAATAACAAAATAAAAATAAATGAGTGGGAATATTGGAGTAAAATTAAAGATAGAAAAGTGAAGGTGAAGCCAAGAGGGGGCTTAATACATAGAACCTAAAATTCTTTACATTAGAACCACACATTTGTTTCAGAGCTTTAGGCGCTAAGCAAGAAGACAGAAACATGATACTTATCCACAAAAATGTAATTTATAATGCTCTGTCAGTCACCAGTGGTACCTAACAGGTCTTAGGCTTTGTTCTTGGTGCCAGGGACTCATCAACAAAGCTTGAAGGAGCTTGCTTTTGTCAAAGATTAATGATATCACTATTCAACACTGAAAGGAAGAGACAGGATTTAATTAATCACTTAACGATAGTAAGAGAGACCTATACCAGTTAGGCACTTTCTTTGAGCAAAGCACACAGTGTGGAGTTCACTTGTTGGCAGACTTACACAGGTGTCATTGAGTTGGTATTACAGCCATGCAATGCTTAATGATGTGGACACATTCTGAGAAATGCGTTGCTAGGCAATTTTGTCATCGTGCAAATGTCATAGAGTGTGCTTACACAAACCTAGATGGTACATAGGATCAGGATCATCAATATTACTATCTTCTATACCTCTACATCTTATCCCACTGGAAGGTCCTCGGGGGCAGTAAACACACTGTCATCTCCTATGATAAGAGTGCTTTCCTCTGTAATACCTCCTGAAGCACCTGCCTGAGGCTCTTGTTGAGGATGTGTCACTCTTTTCAGAAATTATCAGCTCCGTTATAATCTTGTGGGATCTCCGTGATATATGTAGTCCATCATTGACAGAAACATCGTTAAGTGGCACATGACTGTATTTGTAGATTCACATTATTCAGGTGACACTGGTTGTTGGTAGGTGTATTTATTGGAGTCTGTTGCTGGTGAGCTGAGTTTTGAAAGAAAGGGCTGGCACTGTTTGGGATGTTTGCAAAAGCTTTTTCACTGAGGCAGTTGTCCTTTATTGAGTAGATTCAAAACTATTTTTGATGGCTTTGTTTTACTATGACTACAGAAGAATTAGGCTTTTCCTAAATTTGTGAACAGTTTTAATTTCTCATTTTTGATGGGAGATACAGACCTTGAACTTGTAAACAAGTAGTATTTACCAACTCGGTAACTATTTATTATTGTAACTTGGTAACTATTTATTATTGGTTAGAACTATTGTAACCTCTTATGTTTTAGGTTACAGAATTATGGCAATAAACTAAATAGGTATTCTAGAGTGATCAGTACATCGTACAATGTTTTTTAAACATGTAGATAAATAATAATCAGATAAAGTTCCTGGTCCTGAGATTACAGACGGATTTTTCCAAAGCTTCTCTAACAGATGATATTATACGGTATAATCTTCAAACGGTCCTCAGACTTTGGTGTATGTACATCAGAATCATTGAGATTGCTTATGAAAATGTAGATTGTTGAGCCTCTCTCCTTGAGTTTCTGAGTCAGTAAGTATAGAATAGGCCCAAGAATTTGTATTTCTAAGAATCTCCCAAGTTCCCAGATAATGTTGATGCTGCTCGTCGAACAGCCATATTTTGAGAACCACTGATCTATGATGTCAGGGATAGCTTCATCTATATTGAATTTCCATGAGTTCTTTGCTTCAAAGCACAGTTCATCGAAAATAATTCTGTGGGAGGCCAAAAAAATGTATAGAGCTTATTACATGGCACCTTGTATAGTATTTGTAGGGGTATTTCCAGATTGTTCACGAGAGGTTTTACATGATATCCTGCAAATAAAGACATATTTTATTCGTGTGTGCTTTGCTTACTAATTATATGGTCCAGACCCACCCCTGATTCACAGTGCATATTAAAGACTCTTAGAAGTCAAATATTAAGAAACTTTAAACCAGTACTTCCCAGCCTATTTGGTTGTAATGTGAGGTTTAACTCCCAGAAAAATAGCTTAGGTTTATCTTTTCTGTGTTTCTAACTAAGTGCTAATGGGGGATTACCTTGTATTTTTACTGTTAATTTTTCTCTCCTGTTAAAGATAAACCAATATATGAATACTTTATTATTGGTTTTATTCTTGAAAGTAAGATATTAAATAGAAAATGTTTTTATTTCAGAACTGTTCGTCAGTTGGCACAGGAGCAGTTTTTTCTAATGTGCACCAGATGTTGCATGGGACACAGGCCTCTGCTTTTCTTCATTACCCTGCTCTTTACCATTTTGGAGGTGAGACATTTTTTAATGGACTTATTAATATGATTCATTCTTAAAATGAGGAACATACAGAAAATTACAATTTTAGCTTTTATTAAAATTAGTCAATCATGTTTAACAAATGAAATAACGTAATATTTTTCACTGTTTTCTATACTATTTGTAGACTGGTTTTTATTTGCTTTTTATAAATACTTAAGGAAAAAAACAAATGACTTTGGAAAAATAGAAATTAAACATCTTATTTTATGTTATCGATATGAGGTATTGGCCACTTCATTTACCAATTTTCTGGGTTTTATAAAAAATTAATATGAATTCTGAGTTCACATTGTTTCAATTATGATATTTTAGAGCACAGCAAGAGAGAGAGGTAAACATGCAGGTGACTATTTTACTCTTCTGCGGCAACTTCTTAATTATGCTTATAGCAGCAATATTAATGTACCCAATGCTGAAATTCTTCTCAACAATGAAATTGATTGGCTCAAAAGGATTAGGGTAAGTTGTATAATACTAAGTTTATTACATCATTGTTAAATTAATTGCCTTATTAAAAGAGCGTTTATAGTTTAGAGTATTTACATTAAATAAAAAAACCCTGGGAATAATAAAAATGAACAAAATCTCTTATTTTCATGGGTGAATTAATAACTCGTAATTCATGGAAAGTACAACTAGTTTTGTTACATAACTGTTTTGTTTTAGTTGTGACTTGGTGTGCTGAACGTTCAGTTTCTTCCATTTTCATATTTTTGACTTTTTTTTGCAAATTATCATATTTAATGAAGATTCTTAGAATCTTTTTTAATCAAAAGAGTGTGACAGATTAGCATTTATATTTAACCACTTGATACCTGTTACTTATACAGAATTCTGTAAGATTATGTTTCTGAAATGTGTAGCTTTGGACCTTCAGATTAGCATTTTCCCGGTGGTTTTTTTAAAGCCTACTTACATAATAGGATTTCTCAACCTTGGCACCATTGACATTTTGGACCAGATTATTTCTTGTTTTGAGGAGATATGCTATGTGTTGTAGGATGATGAGCTGCACCCTGGCCTCTAATAATTAATCAAGTGATGGCTTAGTAATTTTCGTTTCCTCCCAGTTGTGAAAGCCTAAATTATCTTCACACATTGCCAGTGTCCTCTTAGGGCAAAATTGCTCACATTTACTTTTTGAGAGAGTTCTATATAGAAGAACTAAGAAACTACCTAAATGGGAAGGTTTGGGAAATTATATCAGATATCATTCCTCTCTAGCTCTCCTTTTTCTGATTATTTTTGTTATCCTCCTTTCCTGTAAGTTAGGCCTATCATATTTTTCCTTTGGCAGGATAATGTTAAAAACACAGGTGAAACAGGTGTTGAAGAACCAATCTTGGAAGGCCATCTTGGGGTAACAAAAGAGTTATTGGCCTTTCAAACCCCTGAGAAAAAGTATCATATTGGTTGTGAAAAAGGAGGTGCTAATCTCATTAAAGTAAGTTCTAAATTTTGGTACTAAATTAGTTATCATGACCTTTTAAATATTTGTCAGCAAATCTCTTAGCTCTGTAATATTGAGCTCCGTAATATTTTGTCATTGAGATGTCATCTTCGGCTTTTTTCTTTATTATTTACCTTATAAAAACATGTATCTCCATGAAGATTACTGTAATTTTTTAATCAATGTGTGCCTCCCCTTCTTCAAGAGATTTTTTAATTAATTTTAAATCAAAATTCAGATAAAATGTTTGAGAACGTTAATAAGCAGCATTATTTTATCTTGCTATTTAGTAAATGTAAATTTTTACTTCATCATACTAAAATGAGGAAAACATTTATCTTTTATCTTCTATTTCTTCAGGTATGTCTTGTAATTCAAGGAAAAAGATTGTCATTTTAATGCACTTTATTTTTATTTAAAATAAATTTAATTCTGTTCATATTTGATTAAAGAAGTAGATTGATTTAGAATGTATGTTTTCTTAAATTATAGTCAGCTTTTTTTTAATACCTAAAAATATCTGGAAAATTGAGTATGTTTGTTAATTACAGCAATAGTGTTCTAAAGTAGAATTGTATTTACTATTTGAAAATCTAAAATTGTTTTCAAGATGTATTGAGTTGTTAATTCTGTCAAGTAATGATAAAAATATTTCCTTCATGGGATGTTTTTTCCTAAAATATATATTATAATATGTGATCTGTTTTTTCCAACGCTTTAGGAATTAATTGATGATTTCATCTTTCCTGCCTCCAAAGTTTACCTGCAATGTATGAAAAATGGAGAACTGCCCCCCGAGCAGGCTATCCCAGTCTGTAGTTCACCAGCTACCATCAGTGCTGGTTTTGAACTACTTGTAGCATTAGCTGTTGGCTGTGTAAGGAATCTCAAACAGATAGTAGACTGTTTGACTGAAATGTATTACATAGGCACAGCAATAACTAGTGAGTATTTGAACTTGTAAAGTTTTTGTCGATTGATAATATTTCCATGTTTAAAATTCTGGGGTTTTTTTCTTTTAGAAAATGTTTAACTTGTGTTTGGTTTTAGCAACTAGTAACTATTTTAATCATTTTAATAATCAGACATGTAATTAAGACTATAGGTACAGAACCTTTAGACAGGAAAATTTTCAAATGTGTACATAAAATACCTTCCTGTAGGTAGTTCAAGTAACTTGACAAAACGTTTTATTTCATATATGATATAAAATCCAAGCTCAAGAGTAATAAGACGAATTAGATGTTACAGAATTTCACAGTTAAAACTAAAAATGTATGCGTTGGAGAAATTACCAAGCCCTCACTCAGAGATTTCTTAATATTATTTTACTCTTGAGTTCTAAGAAAGTTATAGTTTTGAAGATCAGAATGTGAGAAGCTAACATTTGAGTGCATTTTATTATATTCTCAATTAATCCCCACATTAGTCCCAGGAAGTAGGAAGCTGTCTTTAGATCTTTTTTTTTTTAAGTTATTGTATTGAGGCTTATAACATTGTATAAGTTTCAGTTGTACATTATTATGTTTCTGTACAGACTGCATCGTGTTTACCACCAATAGTCTAGTTTTTATCCATCACCATACATATGTGTCCCTTTACCCCTTTTGCTCTCCCCCGACCCCCTTCCCCTCTGTCTTTAGGTCTTGTAAGAAGTGAAACTCAAAAAGGAGGGGAATATAAGTAAAATAATAGAAAATAAGAACATAAAATCTGGTTAATTTTAAGAGAAAATGAAAACTTGAAAATATACAGTATTCAATATTAATCTTAAGAACATCTGAAATTATCTTTATTATGCTGTCTTTTGGAGTGTAAGAAAGGTTTCCATCTTATTTGAGGTGTGTCTAGCTAACCCTGTTTATTTATGCTGTGGAATCTGTATATAGAGAGGAGATGCTTAAAAACTTAATTTTGTTTATTTAAATTCATTTATTTAGCTTATGGATTTCATGGTTATATATTCACATATAAAAGATATACACTGAATGTGTTAATTTCTTACCCATTCCATATGCCTGGTTCAGGGATTGTCTCTGTATGCAAGGTCTACATAAGTATATCTTTGTTTAGATTTTTTTCTTTTAACACAAATGGAAATATACTGCACACCGTGTTCTTCACTTTTGTTCAGTTTTGCACTTAGTAATATATCTATCAGCACATGAAGGTCTTACAATTCTGTTTATTGGAATTCTGTTTATAACTTGCAATTCTCTAATTTATGTAATCTATCTCCAAGAGAGTTATTAATATTTAGGTTGTTTTGGGTTTTACAGTAGGTAGAGGGAGGTGTAAAGTGATTTACAGTTCTTACAGACATTTCAAACACACTATCTTATTGATTCCTCAACATAAAATTGTGGGTATAGGCAAGGTAATTTTTACTCTTACCACTTTATAGGGAAGGAAAACAGGGATATTCACTTGAAGGTTATAATTTTTGTGATCTGGAACCATGACTTCAACCTAAATGATCTCAAGTCACTTTAATGAGTGATTAAATATATAAAATTAAAATTGAGAAAACTGTAATGTTTTGATATATTTGTCTCAACCCCTGTGAATTGAAGGCACTTAAATAAGGCAAGAACTATGATTACGCAAAGAAATTTAATATTATACCATCTTATATAACTTTCTAAGAAGATTGTCATAGAAGAAACATCAGTAAAAATGTGGACTCACTAGTTCTGTAGTAAGCATCTGTGTAGTGGCGCACATTGTTGAAATAAAAATTTAGAGTACTCTTGCAAGGTGGTTGTAGTGGCGATGGAATTGTTGCTCATATTCATTATTCAGCATAAAAGAGCTGCCAGTGGACAGATTCATTATTTTCATGTTATGAGGATTTTTATTTCTTCTTCTCTCAGCTTGTGAAGCACTTACTGAGTGGGAATATCTACCACCTGTTGGACCCCGCCCACCAAAAGGGTTTGTGGGACTCAAAAATGCTGGTGCTACTTGTTACATGAACTCTGTGATCCAGCAGCTGTACATGATTCCCTCCATCAGGAACAGTATTCTTGCAATTGAAGGCACAGGTAGTGATACAGATGATGATGTATTCGGTGATGAGAAGCAGGACAGTGAGGTAAATTTTAATTATAAATTCTTTTTTTGTGTGTTTAAATATCTTGATACTAGATATTGTTTTTTTTTCTCTTAGAGTACTGTATTTCTCATAGGATGTTTTTGAATTGCATTTGATGATAGGACAAGAATCTCTGAGCTGCTTCCTCTGGCATGTCATAGTGCTTATTATCTAATAGACATTAAACTGCAGTTGATAATCTTTATCACAGCTTTTCTGTTTGTTTTTTTAAAAAGCAGGAGTTAATGTAATCATGTTTTGTGCTACATGGTAAATATAATTTAGTGTTTGTAAAGTATCTTCATTTCTAAATAACTAAATTATATTTTCATTTTTTAACTTCTTAAAGTGTATTATTCCATTTAGTTTATTCCCCCTTTTATATTATTTATCAGTTTCATAATCTGTGCTTATTTTTAGGATACTGTTAATATTTTTTTTTAGAGTAGGGCTTTTTCTAGTAAGGAAACAATTCTGTTTGCTATTTTAAATAGTGCTATACATTCTTGTTAATAGATAATCAGGCTACGTACCAAAAGTAGTCAAGGTAGAATAAAACAATAGAAAAGTTAGGTTTTGTGGCAGATAGAGTACGTATAACTAAAATGTGGTTCTTACATACATAAATTTGGAGTATTTAAGTTTTATGTTTATATTGAAATTGTGTTTTTTAAAATCTTCCACTATTTTCTTTTTTTGGGGTGGGGTGGGGAGAGGAAGATCAGCCCTGAGCTAACATCTGCCAATCCTCCTCTTTTTGCTGAGGAAGACTGGCCCTGGGCTAACATCTGTGCCACTCTTCCTCCACTTTATCTGGGACACCGCCACAGCGTGGCCTGACAAGCAGTGTGTCAGTGTGCGCCTGGGATCTGAACCCAGGCTGCCAGCAGCAGAGCGTGCGCACTTAACCGCTACACCATGGGGCCGGCCCCTCCACTATTTGCTTCATACAAGTTTATAGGAACTAGTAGGGGAGACAATATTCTGATTGTAACAAATGATTGTTCCTTCATTCCTACATTTCTTTCCTTCGCTGGCCAAAACTAGTTTGGCTCTCGAGTAGTAGTTAACCACTTACAGAGATTCTGAAACGTACACCTGCCTTCGCTTTTCTCAGATCTAATAAATCACACCATCCATGCGTTAAGATCAGGATACATTTACTTTTTTTGGAATCTCCTTGTGGGATGCCTATATCAGTACCTAGTTAAGAACTGCTGTTTAAAAGAAAATTGAAATTTAAATCCTAGTTCTGTAGCCCATGTTACTGTTAGGGTGCTGACTTAAGCATGAATAGAGATGGCTGTTCATACTAGCAAGAAGAAAATGAAGCAGACAAAATGTAAAATTTCAATTCAGGTGTTCCACCTTTGATACCCTTTGCTTTGTGTTGTTTCAACACAACAGTGTGGTTGTCTGCCTGTTTACTAGTTTCTTTTCCTAGACTGTAATCCTCTCAAGGGCAGGAACTGGATATTGTTTGCTTCTGTATCATAAGCCTCAGACAGAGAGCAAAGAATATAAAAAGATGTTTAGTTCTCTGTAAAACAACTAAATTCTGCTTTATAGAGTGGTTAAACCCTTTAGAGCTTCTCTGTCTATGTTACTGTTTCTATCAAAAGTACTTTTTTTTTTTTTTTTTTGTGAGGAGGACCAGCCCTGAGCTAACATCTGCCAATCCTCCTCTTTTTTGCTGAGGAAGACTGGCCCTAGGCTAACATCCGTGACCATCTTCCTCTACTTTCTATGGGACGCCACCACAGCATGGCTTGACAAGCAGTGTGTCGGTACGCGCCCGGAATCCGAACCGGCGAACCCCGGGCTCCCGCAGCGGAGCGCGCGCACTTAACCGCTTGCGCCACCGGGCCGGCCCCTATCAAAAGTACTTTTAATTGCTATATTTATCAAGTGTTAATTCTGATTATGTCACATAAATTATCTCATGTAGTATATGAAGAATGTATTATCTCTACGAGAAGAAATCAAATTCTAGAAAGGCTTAAGTAACTTATTTCCCCAGAGTTACTTATGGCAAAGCACATTTGTTTCCAGAGACTCCAGTCTACTCAACTAAAGTTTTCTCTCTTATACTACCTCCTTTGATGTTCAGGATTATTCTTTTTTTTAATGATAACTTATCTGTGAAATCCTAAGGATAAGCACTAATATTATAAACTGAAAGTAGTTATATGCTTTAGATATACAGAATATAAAATAATGCAAATCCTTCATTCACTATTGGTGTTTTTCTCAACTTATTTCACTATACTTTTAAAGTTAAATTAGCTCATCAGTTTTTTGTTTTTTTTTTAATCTCTAGAGTAATGTTGATCCCCGAGATGATGTATTTGGATATCCTCATCAATTTGAAGATAAACCAGCATTAAGTAAGACAGAAGATAGGAAAGAGTACAATATTGGTGTCCTAAGACACCTTCAAGTCATCTTTGGTCACTTAGCTGCTTCCCGACTGCAATACTATGTGCCCAGAGGATTTTGGAAACAGTTCAGGTAAATTATGGAAGGATGATAATTTTGCTTTTATAAAAATCTCAATATACTAACGTTAAATTTCTAAAATGTATGGTTATAATATATAATTATTTAATATTTAAACAATAGTAATAGTCTAACTGTCTTTCTTAGGCAGTTTTTTCTTTATCATTGTCCCAACAGGAGGTAACAATTACCACAGTAAAAAGAGACAGTATTCCTTGGTTTCAAGATATAATGAACTTTTTATTATGGAAAACTTTATTATTATGGAAAACTTCTGAATTATGGAGAAACAAAATACTAAAATGTAGTCATCTCCTGGATTCAGCGGTTCTCACCTGAAGCAAATGCCAGATATATGCTTTTCATCTGTATAGCTATTTTACTTAAGTCTCTCTAAGATTTTTCAAATAAGCATAACCATAATACTGTTAAACACCTAAATAAAAACTCCTTAATATGACTACATCCTAGTCACTGTTTAAATTTACCAAGTTGTTTAAATTTTTTTATAGTATGATTTTTTTTTTGTGAGGAGGACTAGCCCTGAGCTAACATCTGATGCCAATCCTCCCCTTTTTTTTTCTTGAGCAAGATGGGCCCTGAGCTAACAACTGTGGCCATCTTCCTCTACTTTATATGGGACGCCGCCACAGCATGGCTTAACAAGCGATGCGTCAGTGCGCGCCCGGGATCCGAACCTGCGAACCCCGGGCCGCCGCAGCGGAGCGCGCGCACTTAACCGCTTGCGCCCAGCCCCTGATTTTTTTTTTTTTGTTTTTTTATTGATGTTTTAATGGTTTCTAACATTGTGAAATTTTGGGTTGTACATTTTTGTTTGTCCATCAC
>JAQQSS010000042.1:299800-322567 GCA_028646465.1 Rhinoceros unicornis | reverse complement strand
GTGGCTCTTTCCGCTCCAGCTTTTCACTGTCTGGGATTCCATTGTTGGTCTGTGACTGTTTCTTTTGTTATATCTTGTCGGGGGAAGAGTTCCCGGAAAAGCTCACTCCGCCATGATGCTGACGTCACTCCTCCAGCCCCTGATTTTTTATTTTATTTTTTGGTGAGGAAGATTAGCCCTGACTAATTAGCATCCATTGCTAATTTTTTATCTGAGGGAGTCCTCTTTTTGCTGAGGGATGTCGGCCCTGAGCTGACATCTGTCCCCACCTTCCTAGATTTTGTATGTGGGGTGCCACCACAGCATGGCTTGATAAGCGGTGCATAGGTCTGCATCCAGGATCCAAACCTGTGAACCCCAGAGCCTCCGAAGCTGAGCGTGCAAGTTTAGCCACTATGCCGCTGTGCCAGTCCCACACTATGATTTTTAAAAGCTGGATCAGGGCCCATTTTACTGCAAGTGTCTGATAGGTTTCAGGAGTCTCTTTTTTGTGTGTGTGTGAGGAAGATCAGCCCTGGGCTAACATCGGTGCCCATCTTCCTCTACTTTATATGGGACGCCTCCACAGCATGGCTTGACAAGTGGTGCGTCAGTGCAAGCCTGGGATCTGAACCTGCAAACTTTGGGCTGCTGAATTGGAGAGCATGTATATAGCTGAGCCACCAGGCTGGCCCCTCAAAAATCTCTTTTTACATATGTTTCTCCTTTCATTGTTTTGTTTTTTTGGTTGCTTGATTGTTTGGGACTTTGGGGCTTTTGTTTGTTTGCAGTTATGAATGAAGAAACCAGCTAGTTTGCCCTGGAAGGTTTCCCACAGTCTAGATTTTCCTGTGTTCCTCTGGTGTTTTTTATTTTTTTTTATTTTATTTTTTTTCTTTTTTTTTTTAATTTAATTTTATTTTATTTATTTTTCCCCAAAGCCCCAGTAGATAGTTGTATGTCATAGTTGCACATCCTTCTAGTTGCTGTATGTGCGACGCAGCCTCAGCATGGCTGGAGAAGCGGTGCATGGGTGCATGCCTGGGATCCGAACCCGGGCCGCCAACAGCGGAGCGCATGCACTTAACCGCTAAGCCACAGGGCCGGCCCTGGTGTTTTTGTTTTTTTTTCGTGAGGAAGACCAGCCCTGAGCTAACATCTGCCAATCCTCCTCTTTTTTGCTGAGGAGGACTGGCCCTGGGCTAACATCCGTGCCCATCTTCCTCTACTTTATATGGGACGCCGCCACAGCATGGCTCGACAAGCAGTGCGTCGGTGCGCGCCCAGGATCCGAACCGGCGAACCCCGGGCTGCCGCAGCGGAGCACGCGCACTTAACCGCTTGCGCCATGTGTTTTTTAATATTTTCTGTTTTCCTCTGTCCCTGTATTTTTTAGTTTTGCAGGTCATATGGTCTGTCACAACTACTCAACTCTGTTCTTATAACAAGAAAGCAATCATAGACATATGTAAATGAACAGGGTGTGGCTGTGTTTCAATAAAACTTGCTCTTGGACACTGAAATTTTAATTTCATATTATTTTCACTTGTTATGAAATACTATTGTTTTGATTATTTTTCAACCATTTGGATATATATAAAACTATTCCTAGCTTCCAGATGATACATAGGCAATAGGCCAGATTCGGCTCACGGACTGTAGCTTACTTAGCCATGATCAAGAGGCTTGATCAGATTGAAGTACGATTTTATTCCCCATTTGCAATGGCAAGACTACTTCAGAGGTGGTGATTTTCCTTCCTTAAGGGCATATGTCTTTGTTTGTGTGATATTGAATTATGTAGTGGCATTGACTATGTCCATTAATTCATTATGGTTACACAATGGCGATATTCTACTTTTATCATTGCTTGTTAATTCATTAACTAGATTGGGTCTGAAAAGAGAAGCTTAATCTCATCGATTAGTTAATTTAATAATACAAATCTATTAAAAAAATATGATAACTATTTTATTTTATTTTATTTTTGTAAATTTGTTAATTAATTCTATAGTTTCCTAGCATCCTTCTAAAGTGACCGTAAAATTTGGTCTATCTTTTGGTTTTAAAAAACTCAATTACATCTTGATCTGGTTTCCTTTCTTTTGTTAATTTTATTAAGGCCTACCTTTTTGTGTGTGTGTGTCTGTGAGGAAGATGAGCCCTGTGCTAACATCTGCCAATCCTCCTCTTTTTTGCTGAGGAAGATTGGCCCAGGGCTAACATCCGCGCCCATCTTCCTCCACTTTATATGGAACGCTACCACAGCATGGCTTGCCAAGCAGTGTGTTGGTGCATGCCCAAGATCCAAACCTGCGAACCCCGGCCCCCCGCAGCCGAGCGCGAGCACTTAACCGCTTGTGCCACCAGGCAGGCAAGGCCTACTTTTTATTATGCCCAACTACAGCTACAGTTACATCAACTCTGTGTGTAGAAAAAGGCTACACTCCTTCCAGGGAGTTTAAAATTCTTTCAGCAAACTAGCTCCTAAGTAGATTGCAGGTGGGTAAACAAGGGTATCATCTGATTTCTGGGTCACACTCTCTGTTTCAGTCAGGGCCAGACTCCTTGTATATTTATTAGCATATCACTTAGATTTCTTTTGAAAATCAGAAATTTATAGTACAGTGACCCCCTCCATTCTTTCTGCATATAAATTTTTATATTCCACAAGTTGAATATCAGTCTAGGTCATGAGTGATTTGCATATACATAATGCTTCCTTCCAGATATATGCCTTCCTCTTTCACTTCTATCACCTGGCACATACCTCTCTCTCCTTGCTACCTGTCTTAGTACAGTCACACATCATTTAATGACAAGGATACATTCTGAGAAATGCCATTAGGTGACTTCATCATTGTGCAAACATCATAGAAAGTACTTACACAAACCCAGATAGTATAGGTTACTGGACACCTAGGCTGTATGTTATTAGACTTATGGGACCACTGTCATATATGTGGTCCATTGTTCACCGAAATGCTGTTATGTAGCACGTGACTCTACTGTTTTTTTATTCCTCCTAGCTTATGCTGTCTCTGACTGAAGGCTGTTTTGAGTCTTCTAATCCATGTTTGTGTCCTTGTTCTTCCAGATTACTACAGTGTACTTTACTATACTTTGAGCTTTTATCCTAAAATCTTTCGCTCAATTATTTGCATGTGTGCATGTATGTATAATTATAATTAGTTAGCAAAACTATGTGTGCCTATATCTATCTGTATCTATATATATCTCCATATAGATATGGCTAGATTTATAGATATCTGGAGTTTTGCTCCTGAATTATAATGTTTGTCTTTAAATGTACTAAATTATAATGTGTTTGTACTTTAATATAATATATTCATGTTTTTCGTCTTCATAATTATTCCCTCCCTATAATGGTGGAGCTCACAATATGTCTAGCACTTTTTTATTACCTATACTCTGGACACATAATATGCTCCTAATGTGTTTTTTCTTTTGGTAAAGTTCATATAGCATAAAATTCACCATTGTAACAAAAGTTTACAATTCATTGGTACTTAGTACATTCATAATGTTAGTGCCATCATCACCACTATTAGTTTCAGAATACTTTCATCATCCAAAAAGAAGTCCCCTTCCATGCCTGTTAAAGAGTCATTCCCCAGTCTCTCCTTCTTCCAGCACTGGCAACAAAAATCAGTGGTCTGTCCATATGGATTTGCCTATTTTGAATATTTCATATAAATTTAATCACAATATGTCCATTCTGGGTCTAGCTTCTTTTACTAAGCTTAATGTTCTCAAGGTGCATCCATGTTTTGGCGTGCATCAGAACTTTCATGGCTGAATGACGTTCCATTGTGTGCATACTCCACGTTTTCTTTATTTAGTCATCAATTATCAGTTGGACATTTGGATGGTTTCCATGTTTAGCTGTTGTGAGTAGTGCTTCTATGAACATTTACGTTCTACAAGTTTTTGTGTGCACTTATGTTTTCCATTCTCTTCGTGTACACCTAGGAGTGCAGTTGCTGGTTCATATGGTATTTCTGTGTTTAACTTTTTGAGGAACCACCAAACTGTTGCCCAGCCCCTGTGCCATTTTACTTTCACACTGGCAAAGTATGAAGGTTGCAGTTTTTCAACATCCACGCCAACATATGTAATTTTTTCTTGATGATACCCTTCCTAGTGGGTGTGAAGTAGTATCTCATTGTGATTTTAATTTGCATTTCCCTAATAACTAATAGTGTTGGTCATCTTTTCATGTGTTTATTGGCCAATTATAAATTTTTTGAGGAAAACGATTAAAGTAGATTTCTCATTGTTTTTTTGTTGTAAGAGTTTTTTGTATATTCCTCATACTAGGTCCTTAGTGATAAATGATTTACAGATATTTTCTCCCATCCTGTGGATTGCCTTTTTACTCTCTTGGTGTAGTGTTTTTGATACAGCAAATTTTAAAATTTTGATGAAGTCCTTTTTACCTGTTTTTTTCTTTTTCAGGTTTCTGCTCTAATTCACTAAATTTGTTTTATTGGGGTGAAATGTTTGTAACATAAAAATTTACATTTTAAATGTTTTTAGGTGTATAGTTTGGTGGCATTAATTATATTCACATTTTGTGCTCAACCATCCATCTCCAGAACTTTTTTCGTCTTCCTAAATTGAAACTTTATATACATTATTAATAACCCCCCATACTGATTTTTACTTGTTGATTTTTGTATCCTGAAACTATGCTGAATTCAGACAACTTTTCGTAGATTCTTCAGGATTTCCAATTTGGATGTCTTTGTGTCTTCACCTTGCCTAATTGATTGGCCAGAATTTCTGTGTTGATAGTGAAGAAAGCAGGCATCTATGCCTTGTACTTGATCTTAGAGGAGGAAAAATTTCAGTCTTTGCTCGTTAAACTCTTGCTTTACACTATATAGGTTTATATTACCCAAAATGGATCAAATATCTAAACACGAGAGATAAAACCATAAAACTTTTAGAAAAAAACAAAGGGCGAAGGCTTTACAACGTTGGATTTGGTAGTGATTTCTTGGCATGACACTAAAGGCACAGGAAACA
Organism: Rhinoceros unicornis; assembly: GCA_028646465.1. Classification (NCBI taxonomy): domain Eukaryota; kingdom Metazoa; phylum Chordata; class Mammalia; order Perissodactyla; family Rhinocerotidae; genus Rhinoceros; species Rhinoceros unicornis. The sequence goes on along the minus strand of JAQQSS010000042.1, from coordinate 317,536 downwards.
AAACAAAAAATAAAGAAGCCAACATTGTATATTCAGTGAAAATATTCTTCAGTAGTAAAAAATTATATTTTCAAATAAAGGGAAATTTGCAAAGAGTTTCTTTATAATCAAACCTGCTCTAGAAGAAATTCTAAAGAAACTTCTGGTGGAAAGGAAAAATTTACCAAGGGATACTTGGAATTTCAAGAATAAAGGAAGGGCAACAGAAATGTGAAATACTCAGTATTTATGATACTCTTTTTTTCTTCTCTGATTTCTTTAAATTTGTATAAATATTGAAAGCAAAACTAACACTAAGTAAAAGAGATCATTCAGTATGTATTAACGTAGTACATTTGAAAATTATAAAGAGAGAAAAGTGAAGGCCATTGTATGGCTGTGAGGCTTCTGTGTTTAACTTGATAAACTTGAAATTTATTTGAAACTGTATGTGATAACTTATGAATATATATATATAATAATTCATAGAGCAGCATTAAAAAGATAACACAAAGAGATACATAGACAAAAAGCCAATAGATGAGTTGAAACAGAATACTAAAATATACTTAAATAATCCAGAAAAGGGCAGAAAGGAAAAAAAACTGCTGGTATCTGAACAATAAAATAATCCTAAGTTCAGTTGTATCAGTAGTAATATAAAATGTAGGCTGGTCCAGTAAAGACATAGACTGTCAGATCAGATAAAAAACAGAAAGAACTCAAGGGGCTGGGCCCATGTCCTAGTGGTTAAGTTCCGCACATTCTGCTTCGGCAGCGCGGGTTCGGTTCCCAGGCGCAGCCCTACACTGATGGTGGACATGCTGTGGTGGTGACCCACATACAAAATAGAGGAAGGTTGGCACAGATGTTAGCTTAGGGCAAAAGAAAAAAATAAAAAGAACTCAATTATATGCAGTCTGCAAGAAAACCAATTTAAATTTAATGCTGTAGCTTAAAAGTAAACTGATGAAAGCAGACAATGATATATCATTACACATAACATCAGATTGGTTAAAATAAAAAAATAGTGACAACACCAAATGCTGTCTAGGACTCAGAGAAACTGGGTCACCTATTGCTGGTATGAATGTAAAGTAACGTGGCCACTCTGGAAGGCAGTTTGGCATTTTCTTATAAAACCAAACAGACAGTTACTCTACAAGACAGCAATTGCAATCATGAACATTTATGCCAGAGCAAGGAAAACTCAGGTTTACCTCAAAACTTGTACATAAATGTTCATAGCAGCTCTATTCATAATAGCTGGAAACTGGAAACAACCGAGATATTCTTTCACAGCTCAGTAGTTAAACCGGTACACCCATGTTATGTGATAAAAAGGAATGACCTATTGGTACAGCAACAGCTTGGGTGAACCTCAGCATTATCCTGAGTGAAAAAGCCAACCCCAAAGATTATGTACTGTATAATTCCCTTCATATTTCACATACCACATTTCACATTTTGAAATGACAAAGTTGTAGAAATGAAAGACAGATAAGTGCTTGCCAGAGGTTGGGAGTGGGGTGGCAGATAGATGGATGTGGTTGTAAAAGGATCACTTGAGAGATCCTTAAGATGGTAACTGTTCGGTATCTTGACCATGGTTGTGGACACACACTAAAGAAATCTGAGTAAGATCGGAGCTTGTACCAGTATCAATATCTTATTTACAATATTGTACTGTAGTTTTAAGATGTTACCATTGGGGGAAATTATGTGAAAGGTACACAGGATATCTTTGTGTTATTTCTTACAACTCTATGTGATTCTACAGTTTTCTCAAAAGTAAAATTAATTTTTTAAAAAAATCAAATGATGGAAAAAGATAAAACATGAAATCACTAATAAAAGAAAAGTTGAAAGAATAAACTCAAGTAACTTCGAAAAAAAATATTTTGACGATACGGTAAAGCTTAATAAAGTTTGTTTCAAGGAATTAAGAATACAGAAAGCTTTGACACTAACTTAGTAGCATTAGGAAATTTTGAGGGGGGTAGAGGTATGGTTTGGGATCTTGATTGCGGTGGTCCTCATGCAACTGTCTGCATTTGAGAATGTTCACATACTTTTCTCTAAAAAGATTGAATGTTACTGTATGCAAATTTAAGATTAATTTTTAAAAATTAGCAGCCAGTTTTTAAAATTAGAAAAGCATACAACAACAAAAGACAGCATCCTTAGGAAGTTTAAAATTTTGCCATGTTTTTTGCTAAAAATGAGTATGTTTCATTCCCTTATGTCTATTATTCTATAAATTTTAAATTAGATGTTATTAATACCTTCCTAGCTTTTAGCAGCAACAGTTCTCGTTTTGTGTACACACAATTGGTGTTTTCTCAGGATTGTTTGGCCTAAGTTTTAAATTCATTCAGATTATTGAAAATACATTAGCTGTAGAAAAGGACAAACCTTTCTCTTTTCCTTTTGAAAAATCACTTTAGTTAGTAATAAATGGCTGTGAACTTTGCCATATTGCACCCAAAATTTAAGCAGAATTAAATATCAAAGTAGTACAGTCAGGCGGTGCTTAATGACTGGGATACATTCTGAGAAACACATCCTTAGCAGATTTTGTCATTGTGTGAACATCTTAGAGTGTACTTAGACAAACCTAGCTGGTATAGCCTACACTTTGGCTATATGGTACTAATCATGCGGGACCACTGTTGTATCATTGTTGACCAAAACGTCATTATGCAGTGCATCACTGGAATTATAGTATCCAAATAAGAGTGAGTTTCCCCTCTCATGTTAATGGTCTCTTTGCTTGAATTCAAAATGCATGAGTATGCTGTTTCATGAGGCATACACCATTCTTAGTACCTGCTATCTATCTTAGCCACGTCAATAGTTTCATGATAATTCTTTGACACTAGAGTACCATTTTTACTACGAACTTCACTTTCATTACCATGCCACCCGATACATAGCATGTATTGGTTTATTTCTACTTGCTTCATGAAGGGATAAAGTATCAGCTTATATTTCTGATGTCGTTATTTTTGAAATGACAAATAAAATATGGATATTCTGGGTATGTAGAATAGTACTTGTTTTATTCCATTTTCTTCTTAGGCTTTGGGGTGAACCTGTTAATCTGCGCGAACAACACGATGCCTTAGAGTTTTTTAACTCTTTGGTTGATAGTTTAGATGAAGCTTTAAAAGCTTTAGGACATCCAGCTATACTGAGTCAAGTCCTAGGTGGCTCCTTTGCTGATCAGAAGATTTGCCAAGGCTGCCCACATAGGTAAGTGTTAACTAACATTTTTAATATATACTTTGTATGGGTCTTGTTTTTAATAGTGTAAATAAAATTTTCACTAGCACTTATGTTTGAGAGCAGAGTGTATCAATTATTATTGAATGCCTAGGACTGTGAATGAATTATATCTCTATGTTATTCCTCGCTATTTTTGTGTTTTTTTCTTTTCAGTAGCATTTGGTTCTTTTTACTCTACTGAATATGTTACCGCTTTCTCTTACATGCTTTGTCATAGCCTAGAACATAAAGTGGCATTTTCCATAAACCTACAGTTATTACTTGAAGTATTTGTCTGTGATGTTATAATTAAAATAATTGAAATATCTTAAATACAGTAAGTTTAAAAGATAAGTTTAGAAGATAAATACAATAATTTTAGGCAAGTGTGGAACACTATTTCCTGTAAAAATTTAAAAGCTGACTTTTAAATTTTCATTGATTTTTGTCATTCTTGAGACATTCGATATGTTTGCACATCAAATCGTTTAACAGTCGTTGACAGGACTCAATTTTCTGTGTTTTGCAGTTACTCAAAGGAGAAATTGATTTATTGTGTCCCTAATGAAAGTAATTAAATAATTCTTAATACTAATAGTTAACTCATCAGTGGACACACATTTATGCTTATTGTGTGGAAGTTTTACTGTAGGGCTTGACTTCTTGTTATGTTCACATAATGTTGATTTGAAATCGTTTCTCACCAAAATAGTCACAATAAGATAATGTTTTCTTCAAGCCAGTGTCTCATTCTGTAATCATTAATTGGGTGTAGGTGGATAAAGCAGGTTCTTATGAAAATAGGGAAATGATTTGGGGAAAGGTAATATTACATAACTGAGAAATTTTCATTATGTTATAGTGCAATTCATTTGAAAAATGGGGAGACATTTATTTACTTAGCTTGGCTAACTTTTGATCCTTATGAAAGACATTTCACATTAAGTGGATGTGAAACATCCAGAACAGGATGTCCCCTGTTCTACTGGTCCTCAGTTTTTTACTTATTTGTTAAAATTACTTGTGAATTATTGCCTTACTCGCTAAGTGAAAATATTCAAAGTGCAAATGAAGTACACTTTCTAACTAAACTTGTTTAATATTTTAGTATTATGTGAAGGTCCCAAGTCTTTTTTTTGTGAAGAAGATCAGCCCTGAGCCTACATCTGATACCAATCCTCCTCTTTTTTTGCTGAGGATGATTGGCCTTGGGCTAACATCCTTGCCCATCTTCCTCCACTTTATGTGGGATGCCGCCATAGCATGGCTTGACAATTGGTGTGTTGGTGTGTGCCCGGAGTTCGAACCTGCAAACTCTTTGGCTGCCAAAGCGCAGTGCCTGCACTTAATCGCTACGTCACCGGGCCTGCCCCTCAAGTCTTTTTTTGATTTGTTACAGAGCACTGATTTTTTTAGAACATTCTGTTTTTTAGGAGAAACTGTCATTCCGATTTATCCTCTACGACTCCTTTTTTCTCCTCTTTGGACTGGTTTCTAAAATAGTAGCAACACTCGTAAAAAGCCATTCAGAAATACTTCTATTTGTCTACTTGTTTTGTTTTCTCTTTCTGAATTACAAGGTTCTAAATGCAAAGGACTGTGTCTAAAACATAATATCCCCTTGTACTTTACACATGATAGGCACTCTTAATATATTTGTTGGGTGAATGGATTTAATGGTTGAAAATGTATTCTCTGGCTCCCATTTTCTGAGTTTATTAGTATGTGTCGTCAGAAATTTCTGAAAGTCTCTTTTGTAGAAGATCACCACAATCAGGGGTGCTGACTTCATCTCACATATTTTCTACTAATTGTTATGACTTAGTAGAACAGAACACTAGACGCACACAGCATTTTGGATGTTTGAACTTGTGCATTAGGTTAGAACCTGGTGTCTGTGTGTTAATATTAGCTGTTATTATCTGTTACAGAAATGGAGTAACATTGGAAAATCCAGGTCTCTAGTAGCCTATTTTCTAAACTTAGTGAATCCTTACCTTTACTTTGCCATGAATCACTACTTAAACAGATAATATAGGTAGCAGGGTGAGAGAATAAAAAGCACTTAAGCAGTGAGGCCAGACAAGCCTGGCATCAAAGCACTGCTCTGCCTAATTAACTAGACCAAATTAATCCCTTTGACACCTCCCTCTCCTGCCCTTGCCCCAGTTTTCTTAGCTGTGAAACAGGGATGGATATGTACATGAGGCGGGTTTTTTATGAAGTTAAAGATAAGCAATAATGTCTGTAAAGAATCTACTTCATTGCCCAGTACGAAGTAAGTGGTCAATAAAAGATAACTGTTACTTGTTGATAACACTCTGACTAATGCAGTTGAAATGATGTAGTATCTACTGAAAATGTATTTTTCACCAAATTTACAACTAAAGATAATATTTAGAAACCTAAGGAATAAATAAATCTATTTGATCATTTCTTAAATGATATCTTTAGATACGAGTGTGAAGAATCTTTTACAACTCTGAATGTAGATATTAGAAATCACCAAAACCTTCTTGATTCTTTGGAACAGTATATCAAAGGAGATTTATTGGAAGGGGCAAATGCATATCGTTGTGAAAAATGTGATAAAAAGGTATGTATTGTCCAGTTTTTAAAAGTAAATATGGTTGCGTTTAACAGAACTGAAAGTTGTCAGATTTGTCTTTGTTGAACCTCAATATTTACTGTTGCTCACTCTCTGCTTTGTTATAGTGGTGTCAGAGAGATAGTCAAGATGATTACTGATTTAAAGATTTGTCAGGGAAACAATATTGAGAGAAAATAATGCCTGTGGTCTAGGAAAAAACATTTCAATTGGGAGATTAGTTTTAGGAATCACAACAGCTTAACTATTTTGTATTTTATTTTATTTTTTTGTGGTTTAAAAGTTGCACAGCTACTTTCCATTTCTGCCCTGAAACAAATAGCTATTGAACTTCTCAGTTGATAACAGAACACATATTTCCCCTTTTTTGTACTCCAGGTTAGTCTTAAGTTTGAAAGAACTTTGTGCTAATTTTATTTGGCTACATCAGATTTTCACAACCACTTCCAGTTTTGGTTTTTTTGGGGTTTTTTGGTTTTTTTTTTTGTGAGGAAGATCAGCCCTGTGCTAATATCCATGCTAATCCTCCTCTTTTTGCTGAGGAAGACCGGCTCTAAGCTAACATCTATTGCCAATGCTCCTGGGTTTTTTTTCCCCCAAAGCCCCAGTGGATAGTTGTATGTCATAGTTGCACATCCTTCTAGTTGTTGTGTGTGGGACGCAGCCTCAGCATGGCGGGGGAAGTGGTGCCTTGGTGTACGCCGGGGACCCAAACCCCGGGGCCGCCAGTAGCGGAGCACGTGCACTTAACCGCTAAGCCATAGGGCCGGCCCCCACTTGGCAGTTTTGAACACTAGATCTTGTTTTTAGACTTAGCTAACTAATTTTATCTCTAGCCACTTAACCAGTTCATGGGATGGAATCATAACTTGTCTTTGACGATGATGTTCTATGATTAATAGTAAATATTTTGAGGGGCATACCACACCCTCTCATCTTCAAGTTACCTGCATTGTTTTGTCTTGAAACACCATTTAGATTGTGGCTCTTATAGCCATACTACCTGTTATCCACAGCTGTGAGACAGTTTCTTCTGGGGCAATTTCTTCTTACACATCCTGCCACTCTTAATTCACTTACTGTAAAGTAAGGACCTTGGTAGCACCTTTTTCAGAAGGTAATGAGGATTAAATGCATTAATATGTGCGCCACACTTAGCATATTATCTGGGATCTAAGTGCCATTGATATTAGCTGCTGTTACTGCTGATAGTATTTCTTTAGTTTGCTCATAGCCAAGTCTATTCATTAATGTTAAAAGTAAACATCAGAAAAGTAACATGATCAGGTAGCAGTAGCAGTATGGAACCAGGTAGCCATCAGTTTGTATAGGTCTAGTTTTTGCAATTTGCAGCAAGTGAGAAACTATTTACATATTTTCAGGCTTGGTATAAACCTTTTGAAAAAGTTAGTAGTGACGGAATGTGTTTATGTTCATTATCATTTACTCATTTGTTTGTAAATGAATTCAGATCATCAAGTTTTAAATTATATTATTAAATTATTTTATATTTTACGTGGGTTACAAAAGAACATCCATTTATGTTCACTATTTATTGTAGGTTGATACAGTAAAGCGCTTGCTAATTAAAAAATTGCCTCCTGTTCTTGCTATCCAATTGAAACGATTTGACTATGACTGGGAAAGAGAATGTGCGATTAAATTCAATGATTATTTTGAATTTCCACGAGAGCTGGATATGGAACCTTACACAGTACCAGGTGTTGCAAAGCTGGAAGGAGACAATGTAAACCCAGTCAGTCAGTTGATACAACAGAATGAACAGTCTGAAAGTGAGACAGCAGGAAGCACAAAATACAGACTTGTGGGTGTGCTAGTACACAGTGGTCAAGCAAGTGGTGGACATTATTATTCTTACATTATTCAAAGGAATGGTAAAGATGGTGAGAGAAATCGCTGGTATAAATTTGATGATGGAGATGTAACAGAGTGTAAAATGGATGATGATGAAGAAATGAAAAATCAGTGTTTTGGTGGAGAGTACATGGGAGAAGTATTTGATCATATGATGAAGCGCATGTCATACAGACGGCAGAAAAGGTGGTGGAATGCTTATATACTTTTTTATGAACGGATGGACACAGTAGACCAAGATGATGAGATGATAAGATATATATCAGCGCTAACTATCACAAGACCCCTTCAGATTATGTCACCAGCCATTGAGAGAAGCGTCCGGAAACAAAATGTGCAATTCATGCATAACCGAATGCAATACAGTTTAGAATATTTTCAGTTTGTAAAAAAACTGCTTACATGTAATGGTATTTTCTTAAGCCCTGCTCCAGGTAAGTTTCTGGAATCTAGCTTCTTACTAAAAAGAATAATTTTTATTTCACTTGTATAATTTCTTTTCAGGCATCAATAAGTGTTTAATATGTTTATTCAATTTTCTTTTCCCTTTTTTCCCTCATAAAAGTATTAGCCTCATTTCATTTTAAATATGTCAACATTTTTAGTTGCAGTTATTTTAAAGTCACATATTTAAGATGCCTGTACCTTTGCATAGGGGCAATCAATATCTAGAAACGTAGAACAGGTTTTATTTACAACAGTTTTTTTTGACTCAAACATTAGTTTGAAACATGATTTAGTGAAGTGCTAAGATAAGCCGTAAAGATTACTTTTAGCTGGAATTTTTAAGCATGAAGCATTTGTTTAAACAAGTTTAAATAAAATTGTTTGATTGTATATGTGCTTTTTATTTAAGGACAAGATCACTTGTTGCCTGAAGCAGAAGAAATCACTATGATTAGTATTCAGCTTGCAGCTAGATTTCTCTTTACCACTGGATTTCACACCAAGAAAATAGTCCGTGGCCCTGCCAGTGATTGGTACATGGCTTTGGGTTTTATTCATATTATGCTTATAGTTGGTTTAGTTCATTATTATATTATATGACTTTATTTTTCCCTAACCATGGGAATCTTATTACAAATTTCAAATATGGGATAAAAATCTTGGTAGTGATGTTGAGAGAAATTGTATTAAAATTGCTTAATCTTAAGTGCCTTTTATTACGCTAAAATTGACCCATTTCTATTAACTTGTCTCTTTTGTTTCATCATGAAATGGTTAATCTTTACTAGATTGTATTCTACCTTGTTTAATAATGTAGGTAATTGTAAAATGGTGATAGTTTTAAGTTTCTAATTGTATAAGTATGGAGGATATTATGATACCTTGATCTAACAACTATTTTCAGCATCTTTTCAGATTAGAAGATGTTAAGGAGATACCACTGGATCAGGAAGATTTTGATAATGAACTTGCATCCACCTGCACAAGTTCTCATTTAATTCATTTTGTGACTGTGGGACTAGATCATGTCACAGGACTGATATTTGTACAAGAATCAACCATGACCGTTAATTGTAGAGAAAATTTTCCTGTTTATTTGGTTCCTAGAAACTTGTTGATTTCATTATAGTAATCAAAATAGAAGCACATTAATAAAAATTGTATTTATATATTTTTCTGTTTTAGGTATGATGCACTGTGCGTTCTTCTCCGTCACAGCAAGAATGTACGTTTTTGGTTTGCTCATAATGTCCTTTTTAATGTTTCAAATCGGTTCTCTGAGTACCTTCTGGAGTGCCCCAGTGCAGAAGTGAGGGGTGCATTTGCAAAACTTATAGTATTTATTGCACATTTTTCTTTGGAAGATGGGCCTTGTCCTTCATCTTTTACATCTCCAGGACCTTCTGGTCAGGTAATTGAAAGCTTTTCTCTAAAAATGAAACACTTAGAAGTAAATTCTCTTTTCTACAAGGTCGTATTGTTAAGCACTTGCATCTGTTTGACATATTTACAATATACAAATGTATGCATACATTATTGAGTTAAAATTATTTCACAATAATAAATAATGGTTACTGGGCACTTGAAAAACATAAGGAAACTTTCTTGTGTTTATTTGGTTTCTTACAGTTAGGTAGTAAGTCTTAAGGTTCTGTATGTACAGTTAAGCTTTACTTTTATATTGGCTAAAATTAAATCTTTTATTGGGTAGCCTTTAAACTGTACACATGGAATTTTTTTTTTATAATTACATCAGTATAAAGCATCTACAATAAAATCTACTTGCGCTCTTCATTCTCTCGATCAGAAAGCAACTATTTTCCTGATATTTCTGCCTAATGCAACTGTATATATAAATGTATACTCTTTTTATGCAAATAAAAGTACACAGTTCTGCATCTGGTTGGTGATAAAATAGTATTTTATCCTTTACAGGCATGTGATAACTTAAGCTTGAGTGATCACTTACTAAGAGCAGTATTAAATCTCCTGAGAAGGGAAGTTTCAGAGCATGGCCGTCATTTACAGCAATATTTTAATCTGTTTGTAATGTATGCCAATTTAGGTAAGAACTTCATAATTCTGTTTAATATATTGTTTCGTGTTTACATATTAAATGATGAAGGCATTTTAATGCAGTGATGAGATCTAATCTCTTCTCAAGTAGAAGCAGTATTCCATGTTGATATTCTTGAAACCCATTGCAGATTTTATGTATAACTTTTAATCGCAGTTCTCATCTTGTATTCTAAGGTAATTTATGCACTTAGCTTATTTCCTTTATAGTTGTTCCAGTCAGAAACTGTCTGACTCATATTTTTGTCTCTTAATGCTGATTTTAAAAAATTACTGATTCCCAGGCCACATCCCCACCATCTGAATCAGAACTCCTAGGGCTAGGAAAAGAAATGTGTATTTTATAAAAGATTCCAGGTAGTTGTACTGTCAGGTTTAGAAATCACTTCTCAAAGAATGTGGCTTTTACATATGTTTTTGTTACAATAAGGTAAATTGAAATGAGTTATAATGTATATAAGTTAGTGACTTAAATTCTTTGGAAATCAATGTCAATTAATAACCATCATTTTCAAGATATTCTTTTTAGGGTAGCTTGCTTTTTCTCATAGCACCTATTCATTTCTTCTTAGTGTTTCAATGATGCTTACCTGAAAAGTTATGCTGTATTAATTTTGTTATGCTTATTCCACTGTGTTTTGATAGTTTTTAAGTTTTTGTCCTGCTCCCCAATTAGCCTGCAAATTCTTGTGATTAGAACTTTATACAGTAGCATTCACTATTTGTTGAATGAGTGGATGGATAGCCAAGAATATACACAAGAAATTTTCTAATATTTTCAGTGTTGTTTTATAAAGGTCATTGTTTATTACAGAGGAAAAGAGTAGCTTTGTCACAGTTGCAGTTATAAAATTTGAATGTCAGTGATTCAGGTGTTGTTGCACCAAGAGCTCAGAATTACTGATTTTTTGTGATGTAGTCTAGTTAAAAGTTTTGTTTATTATATTGTTATTGGTTAATATATAACCAATATTAATATATATTTGATTAGATTTTTTTTTTATTTTTTGGTGAGGAAGATTCACCCTGAGCTAACATCTGTGCCAGTCTTCCTCTGCTTTATATGTGGGTCACCACCACAGCATGGCTGACAAGTGATGTAGATCCACACCCAAGTGGAAGATGCCAAACTTAACCACTGCACCACAGGGCCGGTCCTAATATATTTGGTTAGATTTTTATCAGGAATTGATTCAGAGAATTATCAGATAGTTTTGAATAACTTTTTTTAAATCACAAGTATCTTGTATTTAAGTTTTTAACCAAAATTAAGTTTTTAACCAAAACATAACTAAAATTGTTATATACCCAAACATATCTCTTATTTAAAGTGTCTGTATGAACTTATTAATCAGCTGTTATTTTCTGCTTCTTCTAATAGAAAGAAATTCTGCTTGTCATTCTGCATTCTCTTACTGTCTCTGTAGTTTATTTTCCTTTCACTTGCCTCTCTAGAACTGAGATCTGAGTTCAGATACTTGCAGTTGAGAAGGAAGATGATATCACACAAACAAGCATAAGTGAAATCCTTTTTTTAATCCCTGTTTTTTTTAATGCAAAACTACCAGATTTAAGCACTCACAAAAATCCTATTTTGTACAGTTTTCGTTTTAGATATTGCTTGTTTATAAACTGCTCATCATTGGTTCATAATATAACTTAATAGGAATTTTCACTGCCATGAATAAGTATAGATTGATAAATCTTACTATTAAATCGTTATAGCCAGATATGCTTTAGGTTTCACAGTTGTTAGATTTTAGAAAAAAAGGTGAAACAGTGCATTTGCACTGCACACATTATTTGACATTCCCAGTAAGATATACAGCAGCATGTTATAATCAAACGTGACTATTTCTGTGATGAATAATTAATATTCACTCTGGGGGCAGTGGGTAGTGGATAAATGAAAACTTAGTCTCATGTCTATTCGGGCCGGGTTCACCAAGTAGTGTGTCATAAGACCAACATTATGAAAATCAAAGTGTTGTAATACACAGAGAAAATACAAATTGCTATGAAGCACATCTGAGGGAGTATCTGACCTACATTTGGAAAGTAAGAAAGGGCTTGCTGGAGAAAGTGGTATGGAGAATTGGTTGTTAAACAGAGTGAATGGTAGATGCAAAGACTTGACATGAGTTAACTTGGCTCATTGGACAATATGAAAGTTATTCAGTATGACTTGAAGTGGTGAAAGATACAAAATAGCAGAAGGGCTTAGCAGGATATTCTAATCATGCTGTTGTGACAGGTCTTGTGAGAGAGTCTACACTTTATCATGAGGGCATTCAGAGGCATTATAGCATTATTAACAAAGTTTATGTTAGAAAAGTCACACTGGCTACAAGTGTAGAATTGCAGTGGAACAAGACTAGAAATTGTAAAATAATGATCTGTCGACAAAGATCATTACTGCCTTATATTAGGGAACTGGCAGTAAGGAAGATGCAAATGGACAGATTCAGGAGTTTTTTATAAGGTAGAATCAACAGAACTTGGTGATGGGATATTTGAGCAAGTGGAGCAGAGAAGAGATGTTAAGTCAAAGATGTGACTTGAGGAACTGAGAGAATAGTGGTGCCATTTACTGAGAGGAAACGTAGGAAGAGGAACCTATCTGGGCAGATTAAATTTTTAAAGTATATTGCACACCTAATTGAAGAAGTCCAATAAACAGAGAGGTACATATATCCAAAATTTGGAATCATTTGCATGAACATATCCTTTACTATAGATTGAGTCACAAGGCAAGGAAGCAGTGTTAGGAGATAGCCTATAGTGGGAACTTGGGGAATACACCAACTTCTAAGAGCTGGAAAAAGAATCCTCAAATAAGAGTAAGAAGTAGCTAGAAAAGGAAAGTAGAAGGAAAATAAGAGAGAAGGAATCCAGGGTAAAAGTGTTTCAAGAACGTGGAAGTATTGAGTTTGAAAACTTTCTTTTAGCTTCAAACCAGGAAGGTTCGGACAGAAACTGAATGGGCATGAGTAAGGGGAAAATAAGAAAAGTAAAAACAGCGAATTTAGACTTTTTTTTTCCCCCCAAGAAGTTTCAGTAGGGAAGGAAACAGAATGGCAGTTTATGAAAGAAATCTTATTTCTTATTTAATTTAGTTTCTATCTTTATCATCTTACCTGATTAAAATTGCTATCTAGGTCCCTGTAGTCTCTGTAGGCCCTAGAAAGTGTATGTTTCTCTTAAGGCTCAGTGTAATTGGAATGCCAGAGTCATGATCATTACTTCACAGTTAGAATAATCAATCTAACTAAATCAGTGTATTTTCTGTTCTGTCTTCATTCCATCTGTATTTCTGCACCCTAAACAAAGGGGATGAGCTTTGATTATAAAAATTGTAGGCAGCTGTATTAGATAATTACTTTTGTTATAATGCAGCACTAGTTCTAATTTTTTTTGTTTTTTCAGTTGTTTGTTTTTCCTACACATTATTCTTTTTTCCTTTTTTTTGGTAGGTATGGCAGAAAAAACACAGCTTCTGAAGTTGAGTGTACCGGCTACCTTTATGCTTGTGTCTTTAGATGAAGGACCAGGTCCTCCAATCAAATATCAGTATGCTGAATTAGGCAAGTTATACTCAGTAGTGTCTCAGCTGATCAGATGTTGCAATGTCTCATCAAGAATGCAGTCTTCCATCAATGGTAAAGTAGAATATTTCATTGTTTACAGTAGTTGAAAAATAATGCTAGCCTTCTATAGTACTTAATTAAAATTCTGAAGACTTATAAAAATGGAGTCAGTCTGAAAGTCCAGCTTTTGGTATATTTTTTATATATATATATATTTTTGTGAGGAGGATCAGCACTGAGCTAACATCTGGTGCCAGTCCCCCTCTTTTTGCTGAGGAAGATTGGCCCTGAGCTCATAGCCTTGCCCATCTTCCTCTACTTTATATGGGATGCCGCCACAGCATGGCTCTACAAGCAGTGCGTCATTGCGTGCTTGGGATCCGAACCGGCAAACCCCAGGCAGCCACAGCGGAGCACGCGCACTTAACCGCTTGTGCCACTGGGCCGGCCCCAGTATGTTATATGTTTATACCATTAGGTTTTTTATATGTTTAAAGGAAACCTCCCCCCCCCCCCCACATTTACTCCATATTGTGATAAATCCCTTATTTCTGAAATGGTGGGTTTAAGAATTTGAATTTAAAATTTTTTTGTCTTCAGTGTCAGCATTTGTTTGTGCGTCTTACCATCTTAGTATATTAGATAATTTTAAGGAATGTTTTTTGCATTTAGTAAACTTAATTTTTAATCAGTTCCTGAAATTAAAAATTTAGTATTATCATTTTGTGAATAAGTCTATTGGCTTTTCATTGATGACAAATCTGTTCTAGGTAATCCCCCTCTTCCCAATCCTTTTGGTGACCCTAATTTATCGCAGCCTATAATGCCAATTCAGCAGAGTGTGGCAGACATTTTATTTGTGAGAACAAGTTATGTGAAGAAAATTATTGAAGACTGCAGTAACTCAGAGGAAACCATCAAATTGCTTCGTTTTTGCTGCTGGGAGAATCCTCAGTTCTCCTCTACTGTCCTCAGTGAACTTCTCTGGCAGGTTGAAGCAAAATAAACATTCATATTTCTATAATTTGATTTATTATTCCTTTAAATAAGGAATTCAACCATGTTTTATCTATTTTTAGGTTGCGTATTCATACACCTATGAACTTCGGCCATATTTGGATCTACTTTTGCAGATTTTACTGATTGAAGATTCCTGGCAGACTCACAGGTGGATACACTTTTTGCTACCAGAATAATTACATTTTTCTAGGTTCTAGAAATAACTGAAATTGCCAGTAGCCAAATACATTTTACTTCCTGAAGCTCTATTAAATGTCTTATCTTAAAAATGAGTGAAAAGATAACAGAAATGAATGAAAAGTTTCACCTATCGTAATTTTATTTCATTTTTATTGTTTGCTCTTAAAGCTCTAGTTTCATACTTAATACTGGTTTTTTCCTTCATTTCCCATGGAAATGTTTTTCAGCTTATTTATTTTTATTAAGAAAACTAGCATAAGCTTTTGATAACTAAGTTCCATTAATAATATTTTAAGATTACATTATACTTGTTTTAGTATACCTGTAGTATACTTAGTTACGTTAGGTAACATTTAGTTATCTAAAAAAATCCCTGGCCTGTTAATGTTTTTATTAATACAGGAGGAATCAAGAATGATAACTTTTGAGAACTAAGGTTATCCTGCTAGCAGACTTCATACTCTTGAGTTGGACTGCTTGCCAGCTCCAAAACTTGCTAGCTCTCTGACATAAGGCACCTGTTTGACTTCTGTACTTGTTTCTCATCTATTATCGGTTTACTAATGCTACCTAGTTAGGTAATTAACTCTAAAGTTAAATAGATTTTTACATGAAAATGTGTTGAATGGCGCAATAGGTTCTCAGGTGTTAGCGACTAGATTTTACAATTTTTTATATCTAGGTTTTTTTTTTTTTTTTTTTTAGAATTCATAATGCACTTAAAGGAATCCCAGATGATCGAGATGGATTGTTTGATACAATCCAGCGCTCAAAGAATCACTATCAAAAAAGGGCATACCAATGTATAAAATGTATGGTAGCTCTCTTTACCAGTTGTCCTGTTGCTTACCAAATATTGCAGGTGAGAATTTTTCTTATAATTTTGTAATAATCTGAATCATAATTAAGGAGTGCTTTAAAAGAAAAGAATCTTGAAAATTTAGAGGTGGAATTTTAAGTTAACATTTAAATTATTCCAAATTCTTTTGCATAGTTTTATTTTTTCTCTTGAAGGGTAATGGAGATCTTAAAAGAAAGTGGACCTGGGCAGTGGAATGGCTTGGAGATGAACTTGAAAGAAGACCATACACTGGCAATCCTCAATACGCTTATAATAATTGGTCTCCTCCTGTGCAAAGCAATGAAACGTCAAATGGTTATTTCTTGGAGAGATCACATAGTGCTAGGGTGACACTTGCAAAAGCTTGTGAACTTTGTCCAGAGGAGGTAAAAAAAGGCTCCACTGTGCAGCAGTTAGAAATGGAAAAAAGAAAAGTAATTTTTTATTTTATAGGCCAGAGAACAACCAGTTCTCTTGTGTAGAAAATTATGTTGCATTATTGTTGTTTTTAATGTTTAGTGTTGATTGGTTTGTTCTTAAGTAAACAAAGGAGCTTGTAATTTGTGTGAAATTAGATCTAGGAGAATCTATATTATTTTCTCTAATTGTAAATTATTTCATGTGCTGTGAATGAAAAAACGAGAGGTTAGCTTTGTGTATTTTTAAAAATTTATCGCAATAAAAGGTTAAAAATTTTAAGTTATTTATTATCAAATTCTAATCATCTCTTTAAATATTTAAAATTAGGAGCCAGATGACCAAGATGCCCCAGATGAGCATGAGCCATCTCCACCAGAAGATGCCCCATTATATCCTCATTCATCGGGCTCTCACTATCAACAGGTAAATAGGAGTTTTTGTTTTGTTTTCATTTTTATCCCCATAAACCAATTTTTATGCTTTAAAGAGTATTTAATTATTTTTCTTAAATATTTTGTAACTTATCAGCTGTGACTGTAAATAAAGGGATTATCTAGAATAACTTGGCCAGGATAATTAGAAGATGAGTGGATGGAGGGGGTGGTGTGTAACATGTTTTGACCTACCTTTATGGTGTTTTCCTTGTCACCTAGGCAACCCTCTTGTGCTAATAGCTGTAGTTAATAAAAATGTGTGATATTTCACCTTAACATAAAATTAATAACTATTGAAGAAATGTTAAGGGGCTGACCCAGTGGGATAGTGGTTTAAGTTCACACACTGCGCTTTGGCGGCCTGGGGTTCACTGGTTCAGATTCCGGGCTCAGACCTATGCACTGCTCATCAAACCAGGCTGTGGTGATGTCCCATATAGAAAGTAGAGGAAGACTGACACACATTACCTCAGGGCCAATCTTCCTCACCAAAAAAAAGAGAAATATTAAGAACAAAGATGTCATGGTTACTTTTGCTGCAATATTCAGTTGCACTAAAATGTTCTTTTAAATCAACAATTTGATTGATTTCAATAGATAGTTCACTGGGAAAATAATAACTGATGAAAAATATAGATGAAGAAACTTTCATTCAAAAACAAGCATTTTGCGGAAAAGCTTTTGGGAAGATTCTCCTGAGTTTAAACCACAAACGTGACTAATTCATTTATTTTAAGGCAGTGGTTCTTAAGTTTAATGTGCCTCAGAATCACCTAAGGCACTTGTTAAAAACAGAGGTTGTTGGGGCCGGCCCGGTGGCGCAAGCGGTTAAGTGCGCGCGCTCCGCTGCGGCGGCCCGGGGTTCGCCGGTTCGGATCCCGGGCGCGCACCGACGCACTGCTTGTCAAGCCATGCTGTGGCAGCGTCCCATATAAAGTAGAGGAAGATGGGCATGGATGTTAGCCCAGGGCCAGTCTTCCTCAGCAAAAAAGGGGAGGATTG
>JAQQSS010000042.1:286732-299700 GCA_028646465.1 Rhinoceros unicornis | reverse complement strand
CAAAAAAAAAACAGAGGTTGTTAAATTTACACAAACTGTAAGCCAGTATGACCTCAATAAAGCAATAATGAAAAAAAAAACAGATGTTGCTGAGTCCCATCCCCAGGATTTTTGATTCAATGAGGATGGGAGGGGGGTGCAACTTATTGTATTTTTTGCAATTACAAACGTATTACATTTCTAGTAAGTTTCCAAGGGATTATGATGGTGCTGGCCCAGGAACCACACTTGGAAAACCAGTCTTAGCAGAGCAGTTGGTAATAAACACTCTTAAAACACTTTTTTTGTGAATGTAAAATCAAATGAGTGTTTTCTTTTTTTTTTTGTGAGGAGGCCCAGCCCTGAGCTAACATCCAATGCCAATCCTCCTCTTTTTTGCTGAGGAAAACTGGCCCTGGGCTAATATCCGTGCCCATCAACCTCTACTTTATATGGGACACCGCCACAGCATGGCTTCACAAACCGTGCATCAGTGAATGCCCGAGATCTGAACCTGCGAACCCTGGGCCGCTGCAGCAGAGCTCGCACACTTAACTGCTTGAGCCACCGGGCCGGCCCCTCAAATGAGTGTTTTTAAAATATAAGTCCCTAGATGGGCCGGCCCCATGACTTAGCGGTTGGGTGCGCACACTCTGCTACTGGTGGCCCGGGTTTGGATCCCAGGCGTGCATCTACGCACCGCTTCTCAGGCCATGCTGAGGCCACGTCCCACACACAGCAACTAGAAGGATGTGCAGCTATGACATACAACTATCTAACGGGGCTTTGGGGGAAAAAAAAGGAGGAGGATTGGCAATAGATTTTAACTCATAGCCGGTCTTCCTCAGCAAAAAGAGGAGGATTAGCATGGATGTTAGCTCAGGGCTGATCTTCCTCACAAAAACAAAAAACAAAAAACGTTAAGTCCCTAGAAATAAGAGACATGTCTGCTTTTAGACAAACCTTTGATTTTTAATTTTAATATGTGAAAAGTTTGACATGCAGGTCTCTTTTACCCTCTCAGAATACTCATGTGCATGGACAACCATATACAGGGCCAGCAGCACAGCACTTGAACAATCATCAGAAAACTGGTCAACGAGCCCAAGAAAATTATGAAGGCAGTGAAGAAGTACCGTCATCTCAAATGAAGGATCAGTGATATGCCCATAATTAACTGATTTCTTTAAGACCATGCACTGAGGCCTTATAGTCCAAACTTTTTCTGTGTCTGGCTAGTATTTAAAACTAGAGAAACTGTTGCTGCCAATATGTAAGCCACCTGGAGGAGAAAGTGTATAGTGTTCTGTAATAAATGGCTGATAACTAATATGTAAATGGCAAAGGTGTATATAGTATATTAATTTTGACTGTTAATTATTAAGCAAGAACATTTGTTTTTTGATGAAAAGTCAAAGATCTACAAAAAGAATTCTCTTTTATGTCCACTGGGTTCTGCAACCAGTATTGTCTGCTTCATGGCAGTTGGGTCAAATTCTTTACCAACAAAAGAAAAAAAAGGTCACTTAAAGGAGGCCATCCATATCAATCACAACAGTAGTTTCTTGTTAATTCTTAGTTACTGGAGCCATGTAAGGCTGTTAGGTAACCTTTGAATTATATGGATGATGTGGAAAAATTGGTGATGTAACGATGATTCTGGATATTTTTCATTGCCTTTTTATTCTGGTTAATAGGTTAATCACTTTAAAGCTATAGTTATGCTGTTACATTTAGCATGGCTTCACACTAAGTTTGTGTAGCCCAGGAGGACAAAATTACCTAAATGACAGCAGTTTCCCCAGAGTGAAGCTGTATTGCCCAGAGTTTTTATTTCTTATACTTAAAGATTAAAAAACAAGAGAAGAAATGTGACAAACAGGCAGTTTTTAGTTACACATATATTCTTCATATTTACTGTTTCACAGTTCAGTCTCTTGATGGAATAAAGAATGTGAAAGTATTGATAATAGGAATTTTAAAATATTAAATATGCAAAATTTTGCTATAGCAGAATGTGTGGAGCGTAATAGAAAACTGTATTTGGTGTGTTTGTTCTGTTTTTTGATAGAATTTACTAGGTGAAGATTCTAAATTTTGCTTCTACCGGAGCCCAGTGAAGTGGACATCGTCAGAATCCCACAATAATTTGAAGTACCATTGCACCAAGATGTCTGGCTGATTTTTAGTTAGTTACAGTTTTACTTGAAAGCCAGAATTGTCCCAGTTTCTTTTCCATTCCAAACTCTTACTGTTGTGGGGTTTACTTATAATAGAAACTTCTGGTTAGTTAATATAATTCTGAAGTACTATTTTAGAATAAACATTTGTTTCAGGATTCCAAGAAACACATGAGTTAATAGTATATTTAAAAAACAATTGGTTGACTTTTGAATATGTGTAATATTTTGGAACCTGTCTGAAAACCAAATATCCCTACAAACAGATACAGCCCATCCTACAGTATTTAAATATTTTGCTGTTTTGTTTTATAGAAATTATTTTGCTGAATTCACAAATAGAATTTGATTTAAGAAGAATTTTGTCCTGTGGTGTTTTTTGCTTGTTACTTTTTTGTTTTATTCTTAAAGACTACATATTAAAATTAATTCTTTGCATAGCGTGCCTTGACGTGACACTGACCTGAATTCAGCATTGCAGACACATTAAGGTTTTAGACTTAAAATGATTTGCCTTTTACCCTCTACTATAACGATTTAGAGAAAAGGAAAACAATTAAGTATTGGCACTTAAAAATTTTCCTAAATTAGTCAGTCGTGTACTTTTGGGACATATGTGTAGTTAATTCTTGTTATTTTCAGAAGTTATGTTCTATAAAGTCACAGTGAACACTGAGTTAACCCGTATTGAGTGCTGGCTTCTAGGGGAAATACTGGGTTAGGCTCCTGCAAACCTCTGGGCACATTTTCATCAACCTATCAGTACATAATCTTGTTTTATATGTGTTTCTGTTTAAAGATGTCTTATTTATATTATTGATTGATTTGAAACTCAAGGCCAGTAGCACTGTAACTCATGCCTTAAGAATACTTATCTAAAACATAATTTCTCCTTAAGGCGTGACACAGTCTTGTGCTTCAGAACACTAGAGAGCACCTAAACACTTTGCTTGGGGGCCATTTTAAACAGCAAAATTACCACCAAAAAGCAGAAAAAATAAGGAAAATGTAGCACTCAACAGACTGATAAAAGGACCTCTTTTGATAGTATGAGAACTGAAATATGAAAGCAAATTGTCACCTCGTTCAGCCTTCTCTGGCATCATTCATGTCAGGCAACTAAAAATTTTTACTGCTTTCTGCGTGTCAGTGCATGGTCACATGAGTATTGATTTTGAGGTTAACAGATGTTACTGAGTAGGCAAATTAGTAAATGCAAAAATCTATGAATAAGGAAAGTTGAGTAATTGTACAAATTAATGAGCACAAGTTTGATGGTATTTTAATTGAATTTATAGGGAATTTTTTGAAAAAGAGCCTATAATTGGAACTGAACAAAGCAGAAATATATAATTTTGAGTAACAGGGAAGGTACTTGTTTCCATTACTTTATATAATCAATCTATTCTTCTGGATTTTCTGTAACATTAGAAATTTTAAAACCAGAGAGATTCTATGTGTAACTTTTAATTATATTACATCTGCATTTGTTTACCTGAGAAAAACATTCTGTATAGTATGAGATTCAAATTGGTATTTTTCATTTAAAATTATAGGCATTCACAACAATGAGCTAATAAATAGGTTATTTTATTAGAACTATTTATTGTTATTGAACACATCAGCTGGGCCGTGACTTTGGTATTTCTTGTACCTTAATGAAAAATTTGACCTCCTTAGCTTTTAAAAACTTGCGTTTTTCTATTTACAGGAAGGTTCTAATCTGGGTTGCTTTGAATTTATGAGCCTCCTTATGCCAGATAAAGCCTCAGTTTTTCTCTCAGTTTGAGGAACATGATCTCAACAAGAGAAATTTAATTGAAAAATTATTTTTTTTGTGCAAATCATTTTCTCTGTTTAACTATTAGTCATTAATATGCAAATTGGAATTTTTAGAGGTATGCTTATTGTAGGAGCAGCATACTAGTGATTTTTTCGGTCTTTTTCTAACATATACGGCACATTTTAAATTCAAGTCGTTAATTACCTAAAAATTAGTTAATTATTCTTCAACAGATTTCTTGAGCAGTATATATGCTACTTCAAGTTGTTTACTGAGACATCAGCAATCTTCCATTCAAAGAAATACTACAGAATTCTAAGTGGCAAGATTACTTTATAGAAATTCTGCTTTGTGAAATATGTTAATAATGTAAATGTCCAATATCTCTCAGTTGTAAAAACTGATTAACAAGTGTTTTGCCCTCTAGGATCTAATTTTTCATTGCATGTCCTGATCAAAGTCACACTGCTTTTCATTTCTAATTTCTCCAGAAGTCAGATTTTCTTGAACAGCGTGTTTGAGAAAGACGTCGCAAGATTGTAACTTAATAATTGTTGCTGAAGTTTTTTTTTTTTTGTCTTCTTTTGATTTATTTCTCAATCAAAACTAAATTTTCCAGTCTTGTTCCTTTAAGCACTTATGTACAAAAATTAGAATTGCTGAAACGCTTTGTGTTTCTTCATAGTTAACTTTTATTAGTGAAATAGAAGAATGTTAGTATTTAATCCTAGTATTATTAGTCAAAAAGATACAGATCAAGAGCGATTTCATTTTTAATTACCATCGTTAATGAAAATAATCTGTGGAGATTCAAATAACTAATTGAGAATAGTTTTTCCCAATTTTTATTAGTTTTTTTCCTACTTATGCTTCCATGAATTACTCTATTTTTTGTGTGAATTTAGAATTTTAACTGAAGAAGAAAATTTCCTTTTCATTTTTAGTATTTGTAACATTCAGGAGTCCCCAAGACTACTCACAGGTTCAATTGAAAGACTCCTAGAACTTAACCAAAGGTGTTAAACTTTGATTGCATAGTTGCAGTTTATTATAGTGAAAGGGTATAGATTAAAATCAGCCAGGGGAAGAGGCAGAGTCAGTGAGAGTTAAAAATGCAAAGCTTTCGATTATCCTCTCCCACTGAAGTAACAGACAGCACCAACTTCTCCCAATAATGATGTGTGACAGTATGCGTGGAGTACTGCCAGTCAGGGAAGCTCACACAAGCCTCGATGCCCAGAGTTTTTATTGGCTCGATTTTGTTGGCATTACTGACTACCTAATACTACAAGGCCCCAAAATCCTCACTATAAATCACATTGTTAGAATAGACTATCTGCTGACACCCAAGGCCAACAGGTAAACAAAAGATAGTCTTATGAGGCAGGACATTCTGAAGTTTAGAGATTAACCTCTTTTTGGATGAGGTAAATGCTTTACTACAGAGCCCATCCTCTGGCCTGTCTTACTTTGAAATGATTATATTTGGGGCTGGCCCAGTGGCATAGCAGTTAAGTTTGTGTGCTCTGCTTTGGCAGCTGGGGATTACAGGTTTGGATCCCAGGCGTGGCCCTACACCACTCATCAAGCCATCCTGTGGTGGCAACCCACATATAAAAGAGAGGAAGATTGGCACTAATGTTAGCTCAGAGACAGTCTTCCTCGCCAAAAAAAAAAAAAAGATTATATTTTACTGAGCACCCAAATTTAGTCTTGCATTTGTATGACAGCTACAGCAATATAGTATCAGTACGGATATGCCCAACATTGGGAGGAACCAGTATGCGTAGGAATAGATTTAAAGAACAGTGTATCTATATAGCTGTACATACATTTTCATATTTTGTCCTATTTTGATTACTCGTTTGTTTCCTTCATCTGCTAATTGTATCTTATGATAAACTTGTGTAGAACTATTTAGCATAGAAAGTGGGTGATGGTTAGTTAAATGCATCTCTTCTTCAGCCAATCGTTTTTTGTGGATATTATATCCTAAGGAGGCTTTAATTCAATCTCCCAGTACATTTGATCAATGTTAGTATTATTATAAGACCTATTTACATAAAGTAGTTGAATCTTAGCAACAATACCAATATCATAGTATAAGTAAAGGTACATCAGTTACAAGGCAAATCAGTGAGAATTAAAAAGGCATATTTGTTATGACTTCCAACAAAATGAACTCTTGCCTGTATGTCAGATAATATTATGGATAGGCATCATTACAAATGACCATGATTTGAATTATCTTGGTGTTCCAAAGCCAGTCGCCTTGTTTTGATTCATAGGTTTGTACTGACACTGGTTTCCACTGTGTGGTGGTGTACAGCAGAGCCTATCTCCTATAATGTTTCAGATTGACAGCTTTGTGGACTCATGCAGTTCTAGTGATTCTCTTTTAGCTTGTCCAATCAAGACGGGCTTGGGGGCAAACTTAAAAGCTTTCTGTTTGACAATACTAGTTAGGAGAAGTGTTCCCCATCTCAATTTTCATCCAGACTTTCACCTTAATCCCATTAACTACTGCATCTCCATACTCTCTCAACTTTAGCCCCCATTAGATTTTATGAACAGGTCTTGGAATCACAGTGTATTGGGTTTCCATGTTAAGGAGTCCCAGAAAAGTCCCTTCTCCATCCTCTGTCTGTTTTACCTATGCTTATGTATATAGCCTTGGTTCCTGGTTCCCCAGTAGATGTCAAATCCAAAGACCCTGACTCCTCTCAATCTTCCAGAGTATCTCCCTAAGCAATTAGGTATCAGAATTCTCATTGTTATGTTTTCCTTCTGGCTTTTTAAATTCCTCCAAACTGGGGTAAAATAGAACAGATTAGTTTAGGGCCCCTTAATGTTGTAGAACCAGCAGGGGCTCCCATTGGTTCAGCCAGCCAGCCTCCAGTAGTGCTACACTTAAGATATTTTCAACCCCATCAATATCCTCTTTATTCATCTCATTTTTTCATAACCATGTAAAACTGACCATCCCGTTAGAATGAGTGCCTCTCTCCTTTGTCTTCCTCCCTTTTCTTATAAACCACTCTAATTTTCTTAGCATATGTACAGCCCATAAGAAAGCTGAGGCAGCACATCCAATGTGGCTTGTACTGTTGCTCAGTTTTGCTAGCAGTAAGGCTACGTGGGGGTACTTTACGCAAAAGGGACCTGCTTGATCACAGCATTTATCGTGACCTGGGTAAGGGGCCTATTCAGTGGATGAAATCCAGATAATCATGAAGCCAGTGCACCTTGGCTTGTATGCAAGCATATGAGCTGTGCTCCATCGCGAGAGTTCCACTTAGCATTTATAGGAGGAGAAAGACAATTACCCTTCTTGGGGTACACAAACCTTACAGTGCCTTTTATCTAGTCCACCAAGCTAGCTATCTGCTTGGGAATAGCCTGCTTGTGTCTCAGTGATGTACAGCAATCTGATTATTCAGTAGTGATCTGTGATCTTGTATCAATCCAAACATGCTCTTTTATTCTACAGCAAAACGAAATATACTGATCCTAAGTTAGTCAGTCTTACAGTCATGTGTTGCTTAATGATGGAGATACCTTCTGAGAAATGCAATCTTACATGATTTCAACATGCAAACATCATAGAGCATACTTACACAAATCTAGATGGTGTAGCCTACTACACACTAGGCTACATGGTACAATCTTATGGGACCACCATCTCATATGTTGTCTGTCATTGACCAAAACATTATGCAGCAAATGACTGTATATAGTAAAGGTTCTTAAGGAAGCTAGCAATACTAGTTCACAAATTATACAACTCTTGTGCTATATACACCCTAACTTCAGTAGTTTCTTGATTCTGCCCCTCCTCCGTCTGGATTACCTTCTTGGTGACCAGCAGTTATAGAAGGGTTATCTGTTGTCCCAGCATGATTTCCCCCTGCTAATAGTAGTCCTGGGCCGGCCCCGTGGCTTGGCGGTTAAGTGCACGCGCTCTGCTGCTGGCAGCCCGGGTTCGGATCCCGGGTGCACACCAACGCACCACTTCTCCAGCTATGCTGAGGCCGTGTCCCACTTACAGAAACTAGAAGGATGTGCAGTTATGACATACAATAATCTATTGGGGCTTTGGGGGGAAAAAAATAAATAAATAAAATCTTTAAAAAAAAAAAAATAGTAGTCTTGAGGGTATTAGCCATAGCTCAAACTGGCCGAAATCTGTGTGGCCCAGCACTAGAGTCTACGCCAACACACTATTTGAGCTATTACAGATAAAAATTCCCAAGGGATTGTATGTTTAGCTTCTTATCATCTTGCGTTTTGTTAAGTATCCAGGGAACCAACTCATTGGGACTCAGGGCTACCATTTCTAAATTGCACTGATAACTTCTACTTTCAATAAGTCATCTCAGGGCAGCAGCAGTCCCATTCCATGGGTGGCTCTGTAGTCCCCCAGGAATCAAAGGTTCATCACCTCCCATTCTCTAATCCTTCTTTCTGAACCACAAGTTTCAGTGAGTCAGGGTCATTCTAGCTCATCTTACTTCTGACAACAACCGTAAAGATCAGTGGTCCCCAAATCCACCCTAGGATTCAGTAATTTCCTGGAAAGACTCAGAACTCACTGAAAGCTGTTTTACCCTCAGTAAGGGTTTTATTACAGCTAAAAGATGGATTAACGCTAGCCAAGGGAAAAGCCATGTGTGGCAGAGTCTGGGAGAGTTAGAGTTATAAAGCATCCAGTTGTCTTCTCTCATTGGAGTTGTGGGCAGCACTAACCTCCCAGAGATAATGTGCAAACAGAATTGCATAATCAAGGAAGCCCATCAGAGCGTTGCTGTCCAGAGTTTTTACTGGGACACAGGCCCATAGATATGGTTGACTGCTTGCATAGCTAACTTGACCTCCAGAGGTCAAGCCGCTACCACGTTGCCCCAAGACCCCACCATAAATCACATTGTAAGCGTAGGCTATTGGGCCTGACCCAAGGCCGCTAGGTAAACAAGACACTTAGAAACTGGACATTGTAAGGCTTAGAGATTTCCTCCAGGGAGCTGAGGGCAAAAGCCACGCCTTTCTTTGAGTAAGGCTAATTCTTTGTCCAATTTTGATCTCTAGTTTGAAGGTACTACATTTTAATAACTCGTGGTCCAGTGATATAAAATTTCAATGGTAAACCGCTAAGAAACTTTCCTCTATGAAACAAAAATTCTGAAGGCGTTCCTTAAATGCACAAAACTCATGAAAAATGGATAGTTTTAGCCAACTTCTGATAAAAAAACAATTGTAGCCCAATTATGGTCCCTTAGGTTTAAAGAAAATATTGTATTTCATCAGAGCAAGATACACCACTAAGAACAAACTTTGCCTAGTAAACAATATACAACCAATTATAAGACCTATCTTTCAGGAATACAAAATTTAAGAGATTAATTTTCAGTCTTTTCAAAACCAGAAATTTTTTGAATATAACAACTCCTGTGGCAATAATCCATGTTCTGACACATGCCGTCTTTTTATATCTGAAAGTAAAAGCTTTTGTGTTTTTTCCACATGCTTATTTTTCCACTGGCTTAGCCAAATATAGAAACCCCGTTGCTTTTACTTGTTAACAGAAAGTTGGCCATTTTAGAGGTTTTTGAGAAAATGTATGAAAATTAGAGTTACCAAATTATCAATGAAGTTTTTCATATAAGTACTTGAGATGTTTATGTCATGACCTCCAGTTTTCTTTTCACATACGTTGTAATTAAAACATTAAGCAAACTTTCAACTCTGTAAGTACTAGGCTTTTTACATAGAGTTGTTCGACTGCCCCCAGACTCCGTTTTCGGCTGTGAAATCATTTTCTCTGTAGAATGGAAGCATAGCAACTGTGGTAGAGAGTGTACCTCATTCAGAAAGATCATGAAAACTTCATTTTTCTATTTCTTTTCAACAGTATAGGTGTAAAAATTATTTATCATGGGTGCTTTTGACATGGAAAAGATTTTCTCCGTTGGAGTACTTGGAAGTGATAGACTTGCATGAAAAATAGAATAATATCATTTATTCTTGGATGTTGCTGTGCTTCTTAAATTATTTGCCTACCTTTAATATTATGTCATCCTCTAATTCTTCCACACCCATCAGATCATTAGGAGACCTCTTTTGGAATTCAAAAGAAAACATAATCTAGTTGGATCTTAAATCCAGTGCTTTAGGTGCAACAATTAGTTTTCTCAGCTTATTTTCAGAATATTATCCTAAGTATTTAGTAAGGATGCTTTCTAGCTAAATGAGCCTTATGTAGACTCCCAATGGTAAGGTTAAATATATCTTCCTTAAGAAATCTGTTTTGGTCAGAAATGAAGACCATAACAGTACTGAAAGATTTAAAAACTTAAATACCAAGTCAGTTTTAACTGATAAACTCAGCAGGTCACTAATCTCAGGGTCTGCCCTTATAATAAGATTTTCAATACTAAAGGTCTAAACTGGTCCTAGGATAAAAGAATTTAGTATTATGGAGTGAGGCATCTTTTCAGTTGTGGTTGTTTAATGTATGTATGACGCTGAGATATGGCAGGTACCACAGGAATATTTGATGAGTACCACTGAATTTGGTACAAAATCTGTTCAAGGAGGCAAATCCCATTGGCGTATTCATTTCCAATATAACTTTGTAATACTTACTAGCCCATTGTACAGAATTTATGTTTACTTTTAAAAAGAAGAGAATAAACCCAGCTTATTCTTAGCTGTCATGATGAGAATAGGTGATAAAATATGCTTAAAATAAAGCCAAAGATGTTCTTAAACTTTTCAGTTTTTAATAATTTTAATGTCAACTAATAAGGAGACCATGTTTGTTTCACTTCTTTGCCTGGTCACCATTTCCCTTAAGGTAGGGAAATGTCAAACAAAGTCCCAAAGTATTTTGTGTGTAAAAGTCTTCGTATAAGTGTCAGTACGCATAGTGGGCTTTTGAAACGATATCCATAAGCCTCACCAAAAATACCAATTGTCTTCCTAAACTACAAAAATAGTTTTGACTGACATAATTGAAGAAACCTAAACATTAAAAATTAAAAATCAGACTAAGAAGAAGGAAATCTTATGCACAATTCCATAATGGTTAGTCCTGTAGTGGAAAAAAAAAAGCACTATTGTCTATGTGAAGTTCACTAAGGCTAGCAGAATAAAAAAAGGAAATTCGATTTATATGAAATGCCATTTTTTAGGACTAGTTGTTGAGTTTAAAAGTTTAGCTATTATTGCCAATTGAGTTTAAACCTGGTTTTTACACATAAAAGACAAAGAATCATCTTTTGTTTTTGTTGTTGTTACAGTAATGCTTTATGCTAGATTAAATGGATTGCTAATTTTTTTGTGTGTGTGCGAGGAAGATCAACCATGAGCTAACATCCATGCTAATCCTCCTCTTTTTGCTGAGGAAGACCGGCTCTGAGCTAACATCTATCCCCAATCCTCCTCCTTTTTTTCTCCTTTTTTTTTTCTTCCCCAAAGCCCCAGTAGATAGTTGTATGTCATAGTTGCACATCCTTCTAGTTGCTGTATTTGGGACGCAACCTCAGCATGGCCGAGGAAGCGGTGCGTCGGTGCACGCCCGGGATCTAAACCCGGGCCGCCAGGAGCGGAGTGTGCGCACTTAATTGCTAAGCCTCAGGGCCGGCTCGTGGATTACTAATTTTGATTACATCATAGCCAGTGAATCTCCACCTGGACACATGAGAGTTTTAGAGATTATTATTATTTATTTTTGGAACTATATAAGGTAAGTTTTAAATACACAAAGAATGACTATTTTGTAGGGCTGTGATGCTTAAAGACTGGCTGAAGAGTTGGTTTTGAACTACATGAAGGAGGAATACCTGGGTGCTTAAAGACACCCAGTTTCTGTCACTCCTGGACACTGAGTCTATAAATGTTGCATAAGGCCTAGGAACCTGTAATTTACACATATAACCATAGGTGGGTTACAGAGCCACTTCCTTAGGCCAATAAAAAAAATTTGGTCTTAGTATATTTAAAATATGGAGAAGTACAATTGTCATAATTTAAGAATGTTCTTCAGGCTACTAAATGCTGAGCTCAGCAATGCTGTGAATTCCAAAGAAACTGACTTGAAGATTCCTACCTCCATTTCCAAGACCATAATTTTTAAAATAAAATCTACTTTAGAACTAGGCCTAGCAGGCATTTCTGTTAGTCTTATTATGGTAAGAAAGTTTCTTGGCTAAAAGTGCAAATAAAAGGAAATGAAGTATAAAATGGTTCACATATCAAGTCATTTCTTCTTGTATACCATCATTTTTTACCATATCTTTAATAGTATTTCCTATTAAAGGAAAAATCCATTCTGATTCCAAGATCAGAATATGCTACTCCAAAATGTGCCACTCTGGCATAAGGATTATTTTGAGTTGAAGGCAAGTGAGAAAAGGCAGACACACAGTGAGCTCTCTCTTCTCTGCCTATCTGCCTGAAAACAGATCATAAATTTCCCTTGTGATGGAGTCCCTACTGTCCTGATCACACTTACCACTGGAGATGAGATGGCACCGAGGAAGTGTCTAGCCAAAGAAACCTTATTAATGAACCTTTATCTACCATTAATTTCCCCATGTATTTGCCTTCCCACAATTTGCCACCCCTAGAAGCTCCAAGTCCCTTTCCTTGTCTTCTCATTTCTCTTTAAATTTATCCTCTTTTGCCCCAATTATATAAAAAGCCTTCAAGCCTAGCCATTTCTTTGGGGCTTTTCTCTTCTCTCTGTGAAGGATGGCATGCAAAATTTTTAACGTTTAATCAATTTGTATGCCTTTTCTCTTGTTAAAATCTGTCTGTTAGAAGTGAAACTCTCACTATTTGCAGATGACATGATTGTATATATAGAAAACCCTAAAGAATCTGTTGGAAAACTATTAGAAACAATCAACAACTACAGCAAAGTTGCAGGGTACAAAATCAATCTACAAAAATCAGTTGCATTTCTGTATGCGAATAATGAACTAACAGAAAGAGAGCTCAAAAAGATAATACCATTTACAATTGCA
>JAQQSS010000042.1:255884-286232 GCA_028646465.1 Rhinoceros unicornis | reverse complement strand
TTGGATAGGAAATAGGAGGAGGGCATATCTATCAAACACTGTGATAAAGAATACCTACAACTAATATCATACCTAATTGTGAGAAATTGGACACTCCCTGTTGTGCAAGGCAGCCTATGCACATAGTTTTCTGACTTCTGCTCAGAACAGGCCTTGGGCCTGAAACATTTCCTTACCAAGAAATAAAGGGCCTGTAGTGGGCTTATTACTCTATGTGGGAATATCTTTCCCTGTTTCAGGAGCAATTAGTGTCACTTTGTTCAACTTAAGTGTGTACCTCAATGGCCCTCAGACATGCCCCCATCTTTCAGTACTTCAGACTCCATGGGGAGGGATCAGTTTCCTTTGCTGAGATAGGAGAGGAGTATGTGTAGGCTGGATGCCCTTCATCAGCTGCTGGAAGAGACCTGCTACACATGAGGGACCAATGAACGCTATTGGAGCTGATCTTGCTCTGTCTGTTCTATCCGTAAGAAAAGTGTTGTTCCATCAAGTGCTTGACTGTGTTGCATTTTCTTTCTCAACTCTGATGCCAAGATGTATCAGAGCAGAAATGTTTTGAGTCCTCCCCAGGGATTGGGGACTGGTGCACATGTTCTGCTCCATTGGGATTGATAAATTGGTGCATTGTACTTTGCTGGAGACTTTCCTTCTAAGATCAGAAACAAGACAAGTATGTCCCCTCTTCTCAACCCTATTCAACATCATACTGAATGTCAAAGCTAGTGCAGTAAGATAAGAAATGGAAATAAAGATGTACTCACTGGGAAGGAGGAAATAAAAGTTTTTGTTTGAAGATTACATGACTGTCTATTTGGAAAATCCCAAGGAATTGACAGAAAACTGGAACTAATAAGTAATTATAGCAAGATTGCAGTATATAAGGTTAACAGACAAAAATCAGTTGCCTTCCTTTCTACAAGCAATAAACAATTGGAATTTGAAATTAAAAACACGTTACACAACTATGTAAATATCACTTACAATAGCATCAAAAAGATTAAATATTTAGGAATAAATATAATAAAGTAGGAACAGGATATCTATGCAGAAAACTATAAAACTCTGATGAAAGAAATCAAAGAAAATATAAATAAATTGTGAGTTATGGATTAGAAAACTTGATATTGTTTACATGCCAATCCTTTCCCACTCTATCTGTACATTCAAAGCAATCCTTATCGAAACAAAATCCCAATCAAAAGTCCAGCAAGCTATTTCGTAGAAATTGAGAAACTGATACTAAGTTTACACGGGAAGGCAGAAGACACAGAATACTCCACACATATTCAAGAACAAAATTAGATGATTCACACTACTCAGCCAGAAGGCAAATTATAAAGCTACAGTAACCCAGAGTGATACTGTCAAAAGAATAGCCATATAGATCAATAAAACAGAACAGACAACCCAGAAATAGACTGACACAAATATAGCCAACTCATTTTGACAAAGGAGCAAAGGAATTTCAACGGAGAAAGGGTCATTCAACAAATGATGCTGAAACACAGACCTTACCACTTTCACAAAATTAACTCAAAATGGATCATATACCTAACTATAAATCCTATAACTATAAAACTTAGTGAAAAAGACATAAGAGAAAATCTAGGTGACCTTGAGTCTGCAACGAGTCTTTTATTTAAACAGCTTTATTAAGATATAATTCACATCCTATAAAATTTACCTATTTAAAGTCTGCAATTCAATTGTTTTTGGCATATTACATTATTAATATTTTTAAATTGTGGCAAAATGTATATAACACAAAATTTGGCATTTTAGTCACTTTCAAGTGTACAATTCAGTGGCATTAATTACAATCACAATGTTGTATAACCATTACCACTATCTATTTCCAAAACTTTTTCATCATCCCAAAGATAAACTTTGTAACTATTAAGTGATTACTCCCATTACATTCCCCGCCCAGTCCTTCGTAACTTCTAAGGTAATTGCTATCTTTACCTATTCTAGATATTTTATGTAAGTGGAGCCATACACTATTAATCCTTTTGTGTCTGGCTTATTCCACTTCCCATAAGGTTTTCAAGCTTCATCCATGTCGTATCATGTATCAGAACTTCATTCTTTTTTGTGGTTGAATAATGGTCCATTGTATGTAGGAGATAACTGAAAATACTGGTTTCTGGCACAGAGCTCCTAAAACCCTCATGATCTCCTAAATGATAAGAACATTAGGAGCATTTCTTGTTCTAATATTGGTTTTTTGATGCTGTCCCTGACACATGGCTCCTAAAACCATTGTAAATTCCTAAGTGCTAAGAGTACTAGGAGCATCTTTTGTTCTAATGAGTGAGTCTTGTTGGGATCCTGGATGGGGGCTTGTCACTAGAAAGACCAAGCCATGATTAGAAACTTGGAATTTTCAGCCCTGCACCCCACTTCTCCAGAGAAGGCAGAGAGACTGAAAATAGAGTTAACAATAGATCATGCCTACATAAGGAAGCCTCCATAAAATCCCAGTGGTACAGAGTTCAGAGAGCTTCCAGACTGGTGAATACATCCACTCTGGGAAGATGATGCACCCTAACTCTATGGGCACAAAGGCTTCTGCGCTCAGGACCCTTCCAGACCTCACTGCATGTATCTCTTCATCTGACTATTCATCTATATCCTTTATCACAGCATTTAATAAACTGGTAAATCTAAGTGTTTCCCTGAGTTCTGTGAGCCATTCTAGCAAATTAATAGAACCTGAGGAGGGGATCATGGGAACTCCTGATCTGTAGCCAAATCAGACAGAAGTTGTGGGTAACCTGGGGACCTGCCACTTGCAATTGGCATTTAAAGTGGGGTGGGAGCAGTCTTACTGACCTGAGCCCCTAACTTGTGTGATCTCCAGGTATATAGCATCAGTATTGAGTTAAATTGTAGGACATCCAGCTAGTGTCCCAAAGAATTGCTTGTTGTGGGCAAAAACCTCCACACATTTGGTGACCAGAAGTGAAATGTTTGTGTGAATAGTAAAGGAGACTCATAGATGAAAGACTCACAGTAGGGCAGAACTGGATTTTTTGCTACATAGAAGGGGAAAGTCAGTTTTTCCAATATAGAATGTGTATACCACATGTTGATTACCCATTCATCTGTTGATGGATATTTGTCTTGTTTCCATCTTTTGGCTATTGTGAATAATGACAATGATTTGAGTGTACAGTTACACCCAAAGTACAGTCTATGAAAGAACAAAACAAATAGCTGAACTTTTTTGAAATTAAAAAGTTCTGCTCTGCAAAATACACTATTAAAGAATGAAAAGACACTGGGAAAAGTTATTTAGAAAACATATGTCTGATAAAAGAATTGTATCCAACATATACACAGAACTTTCAAAACTCAACAATAAGAAAATAAAACCAATTAAAAAACTGGCAAAACAGACACCCAACCAAAAAGAAGATATACAGATGGCAAATGAAAAGATGCTTAAGATCATATGCACTGGAGAATTGGAAATTAAAACAATGAGATACTGCTATACACCTATGAGAATTGTTAAAATCCAAAAACCTGACAATGCCAAATGCTGTGGGAGTCCAGACCAATAATGGTTCTGGTTCCAATAATAAGTTCCTCATTAATAACAATGAGGAACTCTCATTCATTGTTAGTGGGAATGTAAAATGATACAGCCCTTTTGAAGATAGTTTGGTAGTTTCTTACAAAGCTAAACATAGTTGTACATATAATTTAGCAATTGAAAACTTAGGTCCACACAAAAATCTGGACATAAATATTTATATAGCTTTAGTCATGATTGCCAAAAGCTGGAAGCAACCAAGTTGTCCCTCAATAGGTGAACGGAAACTTACTTCGGTTACAAAAGAATATCTATTCACTGATAAAAAGAAATGAGCTATCAAACCAAAAAAACATGGAGGAAACTTAAAGCATACTGCTAAGTGAAAGAAGTATATCTGAAAAAGCTACATACTATATGATTTCAGTTATATGATATAGTGGGAAAGACAAAAATATAGAGATAGTAAGAAAATCAGGAGCTGCCAGAGAGAAGGGGTTGAATAGGTGAATCATGGGGGATTTTCAGGGCAGTAAAGGTTTTTGGATTTTAACGTCTGATAATAATAGATACATAACATTATGTCAAAACTCGTGGTACTTTACATCTAAGAGTAAATGTTAATGCACACAAATTTAAAAAATTCATTTAGGAGATCAGGGGGATTCCAAGAAGAAATACAGATTGTGATAAGAGAATCTGTCTTATAAACATATGACAGAACTTCAATGAAGGGCATGAGGGGAAAGTTGGTGACTTTATGTGACTTTGGAAATTGTACTGTCTGTAAGAACAAAACATTTATTTTTGTTGGTCAGGGTTCTTCACAGAAGCAGAACCAATAGGATATACACAAGAGGAGATTTATTGTAGGAATTGATTTTATTATGGTGGCTGAGAAGTCCCATGATCTGTCATCTGCAAGCTGGGAAACCAGGTGTAACTTAGTCCTGGTCCAAAAGCCTGAGAATCCAGGGCTAATTGTGTAAGTCTGTCTCTGAGTCTGAAGGCCCAAGAACCAGAGCGGCAATGGCCAAGAGCAAAAGAAGATGGATGTCTCATTTCAAGCAGAGGGAGAGCAAATTTGCCGTTCCTCTGTCTTTTTACTCTATTAGGGCCCTCAGTGGATTAGAGGATGCCTACACATACTGGGGAGGGTCATCTGCTTTACTCATTTCACCAACACAAATGTCAATCTATTCCAGAAATACCTTCACACAGACCTCCAGAAATAATGTTTTACCAGCTATCTGGGCATCCCTTAGCCTAGCCAAGTTGACATATAAAATGAATCATTATAGTACTCTAGTTGATAAAGCTGTCTTCCATAAGGATATGGGTTAACTATTGATACTGCTATACATATATACTGGAACTAAATAATTAAGTAAATGGATGATGTGCTGTGGGAGCCAGGTTTCTCAGTATTGGGGTGGGAACTCACAGCTACGAAAAGGGAGGAGACTAGAAGGATTTATGTGGTAATAAAATGGAGCTGGAGATAGCAGAATGAATTCATACTTACCTTAAAAAAGACACACATGATTCCATCATAAATTTTTATGAATGTGTATATATATGTCACTTGTACACACACATATATGTCCTTTCTCTGTTATCTGTGAGGTCTTAGAAGCAATGATATCTTAATAACAATGAGCATAACTAGTGGCCAGAGGTTGGTTTCTAATACTATTTTCCAGTAAAAAGTATAGGGGCTCCTTGGAGAAATGGCTGATTCTAAAATGGGCAGAAAATATATAAGATGATGCTGGAATTTGAGGAATTAAGGAATTTCTGAAATATCAATCAATTAATCAATCAATCCACAAGGATGGGGGGATATCAAAGGGATGCAGGAGCCAATTGAAAGAGCTCTCAATGACGCAAGTTGGAAGAATCTGAGCAATGAAATGAATTAAGGAGAACTGGATTAAACTCAAAGTAAGCATCTATGAGTCCTTATTGACCTAAATGATTGAATAAATAAGGAAACAGGGCAGAAGAAACAAATCTACTTTCCAGACAATTCCAAATAATTTAGGTGGATACCTGCTTTCAAGGAGGGGAAACATAAATCTCTACCCCTTCAGTGTGGGCTGCACATTGTGATTTCCTTCCAAAGAGTACAGAATGGAAAGGAAGGAAGAGTAACTTGACAGCAGAGATGCTTGAAAACATCACCTCAACCAAGAGATCCAGTTCAATAGCAACAGTGATAAGTGATGTTGATAACGTGTACCCTTCATATGATGAAATGATAATGTTACTTCCTCTCTGTGGCCTTTCTCCCTCAAGCCCATAACCCCAGTCTAATCACGAGAAAAACATCAGACAAATTCCATTAGAAGGACATATTACAGGCCGGCCCCGTGGCTTAGCAGTTAAGTGCGCACCCTCCAATCCTGGCGGCCCGGCGTTAGGATCCCGGGCATGCACGATGCACTGCTTCTCTGGCCATGCTGAGGCCGCATCCCACATACAGCGACTAGAAGGATGTGCAGCTGTGACATACAACTATCTACTGGGGCTTTTGGGGGAAAAAACAAATAAATAAAATGTTTAAAAAAAAAAAAAAGAAGGACATATTACAAAACTCTTGACCAATGCTATTCAAAACTGTAAAGCTAATTAAAAACACGGAGAGTCCGAGAAACTGCCATAACCAAGAGGAGCCTAAGGAGACATGGTTAACTTACTGTAATGTGGCACCCTGAATAGGATTCCAAAATATAAAAAAAAATTAGGTAAAAAACTAAGAGAATCAGAATAAACTATGGACTTTAGTTAATAATAATGCACTAATATTGGTTCACTAATTGTAACAAATTACCATTACCAAATTACCATACTAATGTAAGATGTTAATAACAAGGGAAGCTGATTGAGGGGGCACATGGGAACTTCCCATACTAACTGCTCATTTTCTGAGTAAATCTAAAACTGTTTTGAAAATAAATTCTACTTAAAAACAAAGAAATACAAAAAGGTTATGGGACCACAGAGCAGCAGAAAGCTATGTGAATTCGAAGACTTTGTAGGAATTTGAGAGGGAGGAACACATGATCTTGTGTGGAGGAAATATTGTGAACAAAGTATATAGGGAAATGCTGAGTGTGTTCAGAGAAAAGCTGACCAGCTCAGTATAGCTGGAGTGAAAAGTGCAAGTATGGTAGGAGAGGTACTGGTAAGGGACAGGATGGACAAGGGGAATGGAAAATGAGAGAGTATAGAAAAAAATGTGATCAAAGAGCTCTTTTGGAGGTCAGATCTTGAATGCCATGAGAGATATCAAAGGTTTTTTAGTACGACATCATATAGTTAGTTATGTTTTAGTAAAAAATGCTGCCAAAAATATAAAGAGTGAGGTAAAGGGAGCGCAGACTGGGGCAGTGAAACAGCAGTGAAAGGATCCTGGAATAATCAAGAATAGTGTTGAGAAATGTTCAATCTATTTTAAGAAAACGTATATAGTTTCCCTGTTTGGAACAAAAAAAGCTCATAAACATTTATATTGTTTAAAAGTGACATTTACCAAATAAATGAATTAAATAAAGGCCTGAACTAGGCAATAGAAAAGAAGACTAATTTGACATTCATATGGTGAGAAAGGAGGGAATTAATTATGGATAATGAGTAGGGAATAAGAGAAATGGAGTAAAAAATCACTCCAAGGTTTTGAGTCTGGGTATTAGTGAAGATGAAGCTGTTACCTGAGATAAGAACCAGAAGAAGAATTGGCTTTTGGAGAAAATGATAAATTCTGTTGAGGAGCTATTGAATTAAAAGTGTTTCAGGGACTGAGCAGCAAAGCTAAATGGTTAACTGCATAGGTCCTAGAATTACTCTGTACTTGAATTCTTGCTTAACCACTGATCAGCTCTGTGATAATATAGTATGTTTCAGTAATTTCTCTGTGCCTCACTTTCCTCATCTGGAAAATGAGAAAAACAGAATCTTCCTTATAGATATGCTATGAGAATGAGATGAATTTATACACATGAAGCATTTATTTTTTTTATTTTTTTTTTAAGATTTTATTTATTTATTTATTTTCCCCCAAAGCCCCAGTAGATAGTTGTATGTCATAGCTGCACATCCTTCTAGTTGCTGTACGTGGGACACGGCTTCAGCATGGCCACAGAAGTGGTGCGTCAGTGCGCGCCTGGGATCAGAACCTGGACCGCCAGCAGCGGAGCGCACACACTTAACCGCTAAGCCACGGGCCGGCCCTCATGAAGCATTTAGAACAGTGCCTTTGACTATTACTGCTGCTATTATTTGTATATCAATTTAACAACATCCAGCAAGCAGTTGGAAATGCAGTTTACCTTCCTAGAGAAAGTAAGTCTCCAAGCACTTCCCTTTCTGGCTTTCTACATCCAGGAGGGGTCACCTATTCTGTGTGAGTTCTACTCATGAACGGTGTGTACGTGTATTTCCAAGACATATATTCCCTGGTTATTAGTTCAGAAAATTAGTATTGTCAACATATAGAGAGAAAATTCGTGGGAAAAAAGTACAGGAGTGTTGCCTAAGTATAGAATTCTGTATTTCTTAATAGAAAACACTGTGTTGGATGGTCATAAGACAACTATCAAGTAAATTCAAAATAAATTTGCATTGCCTTGTTTTCACCCTTTTGGAAAACATCGCGAGTGGCAACACCGTTTATATACCTGAGTTGTGAAATCATGTTGTTAGTATTTGTGGCTGAATGGGGCGAGCGCTTGACCACTTTCAGTGTGGTAGTGCAGGAGATTTACACATTAAATATTTTATTATATTTTATTTTCCTTTTATTTCTTTGTATTACAATTAGGTCGTTTTAGGGAGAAACTGTGCATCAGTGGGTGTAATTTATATCATCTATGAATTTAATTTCAGAATGGTAAAAGTGTGCTTACAAAGTATTTGCTATAAAAAGAGTTATCTAATTTAGCTGATACCTACAAGTTGACAAAACGGTAAAGCAACTTGTTCCAATCATCTTTGAATGCTTCAGTTTTGAAACTGAAAAAGCTTTCTATACGGTACATGTTTTGAGAATGGAGTCGTCTGAATCAGCTCCATTAGCTGAATTAGCAGCAGGAGACCGTACCCAGGATGGTGCAAAACCTTCCGAAATTTCATTTCGGCAAGAGGAATGGAAGAGGGCTTTTTAGGAATCACGTAGAAACTGCCGCTCACTTACAGCTGCTCACAGCCGGGTACCCAGAAGTCAACACGTGTTGAGGGGCCTATAGTGCTGAATGTGAATTAAAGGACCTAAAAGAGGGCCATAAAAAGCGATTTCTCCTAGGAAATGGCCCATTTCCCACCCATCGCAGCGGCCCGAGGGTCACTTCGAGCCTAGGTGGACAAGCAAGTCATATTTCCTTTAGTGGGTTGATTCCGTCCGCCCACAAACAGCCCTGAGTCCCTTGGGCCCCAAGAGGGTCATTCACAATCTCCAGGGCCCCGTGGCCTTAGGGAAGGAGTGCGGCACTAGTGGCCACAGCACCTAGACTACTGGGGAAAACAAAACGCCTAAGGTAGCGTGAGTGTCTGCGGGATACACGGTTGGAGCAGCAGTCACGGGCGTTATCATCAGCATCATTCAAGTTATAATTGTTTCATTGTTCCGTCACCACGTGACGCGCAGGCGGCAAGAGCATAAAGCGCACACTTGCCGCTAGGAAACTGGAGGGCCGTTGTGTTCCTGGCCAAGCCCCCGCAGCCTAACTCATTCACGTCGGGCAGCGTCCAGCCGCCCGCAGGAGCTGCCGGCTTCCCCTCATCTCTCTCATATCTTTCCACCCACGGCAGAGTCCATCTGTTCATCTGCTCTGCTTTCGCTTCCTCAGCTGGAGGAGTCTACTCAAGCCACCGTTGACAGCTCTACAAAATGGGCAACGCGCGGGACACCTGCAGTCACGTGACCGTCAACATACTTGCTTTTAGGGCTCTTTTTGACTAGTTCCGACTTTGCGGCAGTTTCCCAAAGGGGGGTGAAGGCTAGTCAGAAGCAGACATTGTACTAAGCTTCCGATTCCCGGAACTGAAAGGGAAGAGAAACGGAGCGCGCTACAAGAGGGAGGAGGGAAACTAACAGGGTGGCGAGGACAACAAGGGGTACATTAAAGTTCTGCTTAAACTTCACCAACTGGTGGAAGGCGGGAACCGTATTAGTCTCTCGAATTCCAAGACACTGGCGAACGGCGGCGGAAATAAACGTCTCGCGGGTTCTCAGAGCGTTCAGGGACGGTACTCACTAGAAAATCCCGCGATGTTCTCACTTGAACGCGAATTAGCCAGGCAGAAGTAACGGTAGCGATAAAGGGGTTGGTGGCGGTTGGGGCGGAGGAGGAAGACGCACGACCTGCGTGCTGACGTAAAGTCGTCAAAGTGGGTATATTTTGGCCGTTGTAAAGCTGTGTACTTCGGCGTTATAGTTCTCCTGTGAGAAGTCTTGTACTGTTGTACTAGACTTTCAGTTGGATAGACTTTCAGTTGGATACTCTCATTTCTCGCTTCTCTTTAGGCATGAGTCATGTGGTGGTGGAAAATGCCCTCGGGCTGGACCAGGAGGTAAGCTAAAATGTGCCCATCGTGGCTGTCCGCGTAGTCCGTTTCCTTGTCTTAATATGGCTTCTGGCGCAGTGCTGACTAGCTACCTTCATTTCCCTTATCCGAGCTCCCTGTATCTTGCGGTAGGTGGGATTGTGTGCGGACGGGTAAAACAACTAGATGAAACCATGTGGAGGCGACTTGGAGAAAATATACAGGGCGGTAGCAGTAACATTGATAGTAGCTTTTAACTTGGGCCTGGCTCTGTCTGGGCATGAGCTATTGTACCACGGCCGCGCACAATGGCGGCTCTCGTGTATGCGTGCCTGATCTCGCAGACGCGCGCGGTTGCGCGCAGCGACTGGTTAAGAACTGGATAGAGGTACGCGAAAGCGGACCATTTTTTGTCTCGAGGGGTAGTATGGCTCTCCCTGGACAGCCCTCATTAGGGCGAGAGGTGTTGTTGGTGTGTAAACGCAATGTGTGTTGCGGCCGCGGAATGGGGGGATTTGGGAGAAAGTAGTGGATCTTTTCTCCGCGTAATGGCGGCGGCCCTCTTTGTTTGGGCTGCATGGCTGTACTGCGCTGCAGTCCGCTAACAGAAGGTCCGGTCTCGCGGAAACTCGCCGGGAGACTGACTGTAAAAGACGAGGAAATGGCTGTCTCGTCCTTTTTTTCCCTCCGGACTTCTGCCGGGCTCTAGCAGCCGCGTGTTGCGGATGACCAGGCGATGTTTCCGGAGTGGAAAGTTTTTGTGGCGCATAAGAACCGGAAGCGGATATACTGGGGAGAGGAGGACAAGAATGGCTGCCGCGCGCTTCGTTTGATTGGTGTCTGCGAGTTGGACGCTGGCGAGGAGACACCTGCGAGGTTAGGGGTCTGAAACTGTACTGCTGTCACTACTTAGTTTAGAGAGTCATTGACTACTAGT
Organism: Rhinoceros unicornis; assembly: GCA_028646465.1. Taxonomy (NCBI): domain Eukaryota; kingdom Metazoa; phylum Chordata; class Mammalia; order Perissodactyla; family Rhinocerotidae; genus Rhinoceros; species Rhinoceros unicornis. The sequence continues at coordinate 275,208 of JAQQSS010000042.1, read as the reverse complement.
TTAGCTGAGGGTTGTGCGTTTTTTGAGGGGTGTCACTGAGAGTCGTATGTCCCCTTAGGTTAGCAGTTTGACTCTGAATGGATCAGAGGAAAAATTCTCGAAAAGTGGATTGGCAGTGCAGATTAAGTTTTTGTTACTTTGTTGTGTTTGAGGAGGAAAACACTGAAATAGGTCAAAGCCAAGGCCTGACATCTTTAAGTAGAATAGCTGTTCCTTTGCGGTGTTCGGAATGGTGAAGTTCTCAATACGTGATTTAACAGGATATTATAGGCTTGTTTTCTGTGGCACGAAATCTCCGTCCGGTTACTGCAGTAATTTGCTCCAGAGAAAGTCTCCAGGGAGTTTTGCCGACTCTCTAAGTGGACAGCTAATCTCCGCTTCTGTCTTCCACGTTTAATAGAGGGAATTAAAGTAGGGCATAAACCTTTCACAAAACTATTTTGACGAATTCCTGAGTTGTCATGAAACAAAGCCTAAAGACACTAATTGATCCTATATTTTATTGTTGTTATATGCAATATATTTGAGGGGTTTGACGGTATGCTTCTTTGAGGGTATTTATCCAATAAGGATACGGTTATATTAACGTCTGCAGTTTGCTAAGACTTGATATGCCAAAAAGACCATAGAAATTGAAAATGTGGTATCAAGAACACAGGCAATCACATTTGTAACATTTTCTCTGTAGATGGAATCTACTTTAGATAAATATGTTTTAAGTCCTGAGAATTTAGTAGTAAACAAATTGGACTTGGAGAAGTTGTGAGAATTTATAAAGTAATATCTAAATTGATGATGCATGTAATTTGGTAATATGTTTTAATGCAGTCTTTATAAACGTTATTGTATAGGAAATTTCCTTTGCCATCATTACTCTTTGGTCTTTGTGCTTTTTAAAATTTATTTTGGCATGTGTAATTCTGCTTCTAAGTAGTACTTGGTTAGTTACTGCAAAATACACTAAAGTGATATAACCTTTTTTTCTGTGATGTTGAAATCTGTCACTGTAAAGGGGTAGTTAGGAATTGAGATTGAAGACGGTTTTCTCTTAAAAGCAGTCAGTGTCAGCTGTGCTAATTAGTAGCTTTGTGACCAACGATCTCTCTGAACTTCCCATTTCTAAAATGGGAGAAATAAATACTGCCTTCATACGCTGTCAAGCATTGAGTGATGCAGTGATAAGTGGCGCAGTACTCACCACATTCTGGGTGCTGTTGCTGTTAAAGAATTTTTCTGAATTAAAAACAGTTGCACAGTCTTTAAGGGATAATTTAAGGAATCTTCAGATTGTGCTCAAATTTTTCACGTAGACCTTTTAGGCTTAAAATAATGCCAAGTAGAAAACCAGTGACTTTGAATAATTGATGGTAGCATTTAGTTTGGAGTTTGAGGAGGTTTTTTCTATTGAAAATTGTTTCAGGGGAAACTTGTTTGGGATGAATATGTTTGAACTATCTGTATTGGTGTACTCTTGTACATTGTAGACTTTGAAGCCTTGTTAAAATCATGTAAGGCAGATGAGGCAACTACCTAGTTAAGTGGTGCAAAGTAGGAGTGAAATATAGGAGGCAGATTTGTCTTTTGTAGTGCTGTCTGTGCTTGATTTTTCTCTTAGTACTGTAGTGTGTCAGCATATGAGCTGTTAATCTCTCTCTTCTCCTAGGTTGCTGGTCTAGATCTGAACTCCTCTGATAATCAGAGTGGAGGAGAAAGAACAGCAAGCAGTAAGTATAATCTTTTTGTGTGTAGAATCTGTATTAAAGTTTAATGTTAATATTTTATTGTGCTTATTTAAATTTATTTTTTTCCCTCATATTTTTACTATATAACTGTGAGGTATTTTGGCATGTCTGGATAAAAAGAAGACTGATTGGCTCCTTTTGACTGGAAGCAGTTAATCGTTTAGAAGAAAGTTAATGTAATATTCACATTTTTTTTGAAAAGTAATTGTGTCCACTCTTAAGTTCTGGCCAAGCGTGAAGGAGGTGGGCATGTGTCTCTCTCTCTTGTGAATTGACCTGAACTGTGTTAAAGCTAATAAAGGGAACCTGTGTATTTATGTGTTATAGCTCCTGTTACTCATTTCTCGTGAAGAACTGTAGACTTACTGGTAGAACTGAACTAAACTTTGGTAATTCTTTGGTGATAGCATAGAACATGTCAGCCGTGTTCTTCTGAAGTTAGATCTTTTGAAAGAGTGGTGTTTTGTTTTTATTCTTATTTTTGATTCTTGTTAGAGGTTAGTACTTGTATGAGGAGAGGAAGTTAGTGGTTTATTATTTGGCACCAGATCTCAGTTTGGACCCAGGATTCCAGGACAGCCTCTTTCAGTTTTGTTAATTAAAATTGAATTTTATTTGCCATTCTCTGAATATTCTAAGGATTTAATTATGCTAATAGACAGTTTGGGATGCTTAATTCAGTCCAAAAGTTAGAGATTTAGTTAAATTTGGGTTTTCAGACTTCTGAAAGTCTAAATGACTTTCATTTCATGACTTCTTTCTACTTTGTAGGTTAACTGGTTTTGTTTCTTAATCATAGGCTAGGCTGTTGACTTAATTTAGGAAACTCAGCATTAACACTGTCAGTTCCTTCTTAGAATCATTTTTCCTTTCCAGCTTTCATGTATTTTTACTGTATAGTCTTCATTTTACCAGAATAGAAACAAAGCCTTTTTTGGGGTAATTGAAATTAATTGCTTTAGTACATATCATTTTTTCTTAGTAGGCTGTTTTGTTACAGTCATAGTTGTATTTGCTGGCTAAATGTTGTAATTCATATAACAGTTTTCTGAAATAGCAGAGCTTGTTAAAACATTTAGTAAGTGGCTACTGAAATGTGTTTAGTTTGAGGATTTCTTTTCGTACAGTCTTTGTTCCCTAATTTGCCAGACTTGCTTCCCACCCTCCTTTTTTAGTTTAAATAAAAATTCTGTTAATTAAGCAATAACACATTTCTAGATAATTTTTTCTCCTACTGCAAGATAATTTAAAGACTAGAGATTTTAAAAGTTTGTTTTCTAGGTTCTGGTTTTTTTTAATAGATGTTTTTGTAAAAAGCTGTGCTTTGGAAGATACGATAGGCTTTCAATTTTACATTTTCTTTTTTAGAAGGGCGCTATATACCTCCTCACTTAAGGAACAGAGAGACTTCTAAAGGTAGGTGGTTATGGCAAATTTGTATCCAGCTTTTTCTTTGTTTAGGAGTTCATCAAAGCCTAGGGAAAAATGAGGTAGCCTTTGAAAGTGTATACACATTTTTCCCCTGTGCTTCTTTCTGTTCAAGGAGTACTTCCTAACTTTGAAAAAGTTCATCTAATGTTGTGTAATCTATAGTTCTTGCTTGTTTTGACCAAGTTTAAGCTCACAGTTTCACAAGCATAGTGTCATTGGTCTAGTGCTTTATCTATTTGTGAACATTGACAGCATGATTTCGGTTTGAAAACGGTGTTTGTGTCTCTGTGGGAGTGCCCTATTATGTAAAATGAACTGCATGACAGTAAATTCCTAGTTACTGCTGTCTTGAAATGTTGCCGCAGTAAAAATGGAGTTATTGTAAAATAGCTAACAATTGTAGGATTGCAGCTTTGAGCACACTCAATGGGTTGGAGAGATTGTCTAGTCTCAGCTTTTTCCCTGAACTACTCCTTTGAAAGGTTTTTGTCTGAAATGTTATTAAAACACCTGATGTCTTTTAATGTTAAGTTTTTAATGTAGAGTGATAAGTTATTAGGAATATTTTGTTGGGCTGATGATTTGAGTGCTGTAGATTCACCACTGTGGGTAATCTGAAATTTTTGAGAGAAGGAAAGGTCAGGAAAAGTATTTAAAGCCAAGAAAAGACTATGGTGGATAAGGAAGGGGGGAGGGAGTATTGGGAAGGGGAAATATAAACTGTAGCTTGTGCTTCGGTCTTTTGCCTGTAGATGTGGTCTGTAGTGTCCAGCGTTAAACGTGTAAGCCTGTGTATGTCTTCCAGAGACCACTTTGCTAATGATAGGATTCTTTTTCAGAGTAACTGCAGTTTCATCATAGGTGTTCCTCACAATGTATCTGGCTGGAGTTGCATCCAGAGTACATAAGTGCTTCAAAGAGAGTGGCACTATCTCAGGAAGTTAAGAAATGGAAGAGACCTTAAAAATCTAACAAGCTGCTTCCAGCTAGGAAAGGCCATTGGTCAACTGGTTGGCTAATAGGGGCTGTAAAGTGGTGGGAAGTAACTTCTTTAACTTATAAACCTCAAAGCATTTAGTAATATGTCTGACCCTAGTTAGGTTCTCAGCTTAATTGTTGAGTCAGTTTCCTCTTGTCACGTTCCTTTTATTTGTCTGTAGATGTGCACTAGAGACATGTGCATATGGAAATGGGGCAGGGAGTCTTTTTTCCCCTGGTATATGATGTTCTCACTAAGCTTATATAGATGACACAATATTGTTGGACTCTGAGGATTTGACAGTGGTATACCTGAGTACAAAGCACATTAACAGTTCATACTGCTTGTTATTTCGGTTGTTAATAATTAGTGAAACAGGAGCTTTTGCAATAACTCAATTTTAAATTACTTTTAAAACTTTAAGACTTCCATGAGAATGGATTGAGGAATCTTTGTTTTTAAGTTCTAAGAGTGTAGAGTTCTTATGGGAAAATCTAATTGCTCTAAATGTTTCACTGTTTCATGCCTGAAGTTGTTAAGGAGTCATTTTAAAAATTCAGTGGTAGTTTTTCAATACAGGTATCTTATATGTGGGTACTTTAGACGGCATCCTAAAAGTGTGGTGCAGCAAAGTAGACAACACTAACTCCTTTTATATGGACTACTTCTGTTTATTTACTTCTATTAGATGTTGTAAGACTAAACCACATTGTTTCTAATGTATTGTTCAGCTGATTGGTCATGTTTAGATTGCTGTTGGTAGATTACTACCAAGTTGCCTTGTCTGTGTTCTTAAATTGAGTAAGTCCCTGTTACTTACAATGTAGAGCCCATATGAGTAGTTTGAGCATAGTGCAGTTCCTGCATTTTGGAGCTTCATTTATGAACTTGGAAATTCCCTATTCTAATACACCTGACAAATTCTTATTGGTAATCATGTAGTAGATCTCTTAGTTGAAACTTTTCTTTAGGCAACTGACTGTATTTGAGGTAACCTTTTATTTAGCTGAGAATTCCCAAAATGTATATTGTATATGCCATATACTCTATGTTTTAAATTTTTCTGTTCATGGTTTGTGAGATTTATGTTTAGGGATGGAACAGAGCTAAAAGGCTAACCAACTGAAAGCTGGCCTAGCTTACTGCCTTTGAATTTAAAAATTTGGGGGAGGTAGTTGGGATTCCTCTGAGAGCAGTCATAACTTTGAAAAGAAGTCTTGCCATAGTCTTGTTAAAATCTCATTGGAGAGTTTATTTGGAATATAGCAAACATTGACAGAATGAATGAAACTTAAATTGTTAGTAGGATAATGGTTATGTAACAGTAGGACACTTGTGTTGCGTATAAGGTGTTAATCTCTTAGTGGTATTCATTTAGTACATTGTTCTTAGACCATGGTAGTTTGCTTACTACAGTAATTTCTAGTGCAAAAGAGGATTAAAGATAGTAAAAATTCCATTTGCTGGTGAAAACCAATTATCTAAATCTTGGTTCTCTTTTCTAGTGTTTTGATAAAAATAATTCCATTGATCCTTGGTTTCCTAAGGTAAAGGGAGGCTGTTCCTGTGAAGAGCTTCTTTGGAAAGAGAGGAATCTTGTAGAAGTATTGTCAACTTCTAATTTTTGCTTTTTTTGGAAGGATTCTATGATAAAAACAGTTCAGGGTGGAGTTATAGTAAAGACAAGGATGCATACAGCAGTTTTGGGTCTCGAGATTCAAGAGGAAAGCCCAGTTACTTCAGTGATCGTGGAAGTGGATCAAGGGGAAGGTAACTTATTCTTAGATTGCAAGTATGTATATAATAGCAATTTAGGAATTAGCTGTTAATTTGATAATATTCTCATTGTTTCCTTGATCTTTAATCATGGTGTTTTTTTCTTAGCAGATCATCTTTCTATTACGAATTTTAAGCAAAACATTTGCCAACTGTTAGCCTTAGAAGGTCTTAAAGTTGAATCTGTTAAATAGAAATTACATTCATTACGTACATACAAGAATATGCTATTTGACGTAGTGAATCTGTTATTTATTATTTATGCCTTCACTGTGGCAGTTTAAACCACTTTTTTGATTGCACCAGTGTGATATATTGATCTTAAGAATTTAATATCTGTGGTTAGTCTTGTATTATTTTTCACAAACAAGATTAAATCCCTAAAAAGCTTAAGTCTTATCGTGTTAAGTGGGTTGTCCTTTATATCCACTTATAACTAGGACATTTGGCATTCATCTGTTATTCCTTTCCTTTTCTATCATCAGATGTAGTAAATTATCATTTTAAAAATGAAGATGAAAGTACATACTGTTTACAAGCATTATAGAACTTAATTCTTAGTATGTGAGACCTTTTTAAGCTGTGCAATTTTATAAAAAGCTAAAGAAGGATACAAAAAAGTATTATTTTAAATTGAAGATGTGTAAATTATATGTAACCACTGGTTAATTTAGAGGGCTTTACTTCACAAATGAGATGGCCAATATTGAATTGTTGACATCCTTGAAATGTACTGTGACTAACAATTCAACCAATACATATTTCTACAGAGGTAATATGATTTTAGCTTAATGATGTACTCTGATCAGTTGCTTGTGCTGTTCAGGTTTGATGATCGTGGACGGAGCGACTATGATGGTATTAGCAGTCGTGGGGACAGGACTGGCTTTGGTAAATTTGAACGCAGTGGGCACAGTCGTTGGTGTGACAAATCAGACGAAGATGATTGGTCAAAACCACTTCCACCAAGTGAACGCTTGGAGCAGTAAGTTTTTGAAATGTATGTTGATTATTATGAAACTTACTACCTAGTATAACACATGTAATAATCATTTGATTTCAGGGAACTCTTTTCTGGAGGAAATACTGGGATTAACTTTGAGAAGTATGACGACATACCGGTAGAGGCAACCGGCAGTAACTGTCCTCCACATATTGAAAATGTAAGTTGTTTTGTTTGACTTCTTGTCAGTTCTTTAAAGTTACTACTAAAAACTTGATTGGGTTATGAAAAAGGAGTGACGGAGATTAATGTCACCATATGAGTAATCCTGAAATAGAAAAAGTGGCAAACATAAGAAGAACCAAAAAACTACTTTGTTGTAGATTAGACCAGGAGTCCCTTGTCTAAAAAAATCTCATGATTCTTGTACCTAAAGTCGAAACAACTGTAAACTCAATCAAAATAGATATTTAGTTGGTTACTTTCTTTCTTATATTAGTATTAAATAGAAATTGCATTTCTGTTTATACCTGTGTTTGATTGACCTGGTTAAATTTCTTTGACAGTTCAGTGATGTTGAGATGGGAGAAATTATCATGGGGAACATTGAGCTTACTCGTTATACTCGTCCTACTCCAGTGCAAAAACATGCCATTCCTATTATCAAGGAAAAAAGAGACTTGATGGCTTGTGCCCAAACAGGTAGGCTCACTTGATAAAGAAAAGGTTAATATCTTAACTGGGCTTGCTTTAAAAATAGTGCATTCTGTAGGAAGGCCTGAGTCCTCTGTTTAGTCTGATTTTGACTTAGGTAAAGATTAGATGAGGTTGTCTCTTTCTTGTATTTTTGGATACTTTGAATGAAACTAGTGTTTTCATCAGGGCATTTTGGGAAAGTGTGTAGTAGATTGTCAGCCTGGTATTGCAGGAGGGGAAAATTGTAAATGCTGTGGAGGGAAAGTTAGCAATATATTTGGAACAGAAAACATAAAATCAGGGAAGAGCCTGTGATCCATAAAAATGTGGGTGGGGAAAAGGATAAGATACCTCTTTACCTATGGTATATTGGGAATTGGGGAATGGGAAGGCGGGGGGTAGTTTAGTCCTATATCAAAATTCGACATAGTTGAAGGACTGGCAACACTTCTTTTCCATTTATATTAAGCACTAGAAATACTTTTTTTTATATGTAACTGTGGTCTTTGGGCCAAACCCAGCACCTGTTTTTTAAAATAAAGTTTTACTGATAACTACACCACGGCTCTCATTTTGCAAAACCTGATAAAGACTGGTTTGCAAAGCCGTTTTACTAGACTCTTCAGAAAGTTTTGCTGACTGCTGCTTTACATGCCAGTGCTATAAAATAACAGTGAAAAAGTTTTATAGTAGAAGTTGATGCCACTTTAGAGGCAAAAATTTACAAATTAAAATGCAGAGAAGTGAATACTGTATAAAATGCATCACAGAAGTTATTTGGTATTCTTTAACTGTGTAAATATATTGTATTTCTCAGAAAATTAGGCATAGAGTAAGTAAAACTGTCTTTTATTCAAAGTTAATATGCCAATATTTTTGTAACAGGGTCTGGAAAAACTGCAGCATTTCTTTTGCCTATCCTAAGTCAAATTTATACAGATGGTCCAGGCGAGGCTTTGAAGGCTGTGAAGGTAAAGATTTCTTTATAAGATGAGTTTTTGCTCTGGAAAAGTTTTGTAAATATCTGTTAGGACCTTTCTTTCTAAATGTTGCCAAATATACTTTGTCTTCATTTCTTTTGATTTTTCTTTTGAGTCCCTTTATCCAATGAAAACCCATTTTTGGATGTAATCCTTAGATTACAAAGAGAATTTTGCTGTCATGAACTTTAAAAATAAGAAGTGTTGGGTCTTTGAATATAAATTGTACTTATTTCTTAGGAAAATGGAAGGTATGGACGCCGTAAACAGTACCCCATCTCCTTGGTTTTGGCCCCAACAAGAGAATTGGCTGTCCAGATCTATGAGGAAGCCAGAAAAGTAAATATGCATTTTACTGATTATTGCCATTTTCATTGATTATAATGATATTCTCATGACCACTTAATAAATTCTTGGCTTGCAGTTTTCATACCGGTCTAGAGTTCGTCCTTGTGTGGTTTATGGTGGTGCTGATATTGGTCAGCAGATTCGAGACTTAGAACGTGGATGTCACCTGTTAGTTGCCACACCAGGACGTCTAGTGGATATGATGGAAAGAGGAAAGATTGGATTAGACTTCTGCAAGTAAGTTAATTTTTACGTATGGAGTCTAACTTTGTATTATTAGTGGTCATTAATTTTGTTTATTTTACTAATATTATCTTAGTCTTGAGAAAGTAATTTGAATAATTTGACTTTCTCCATTGTTTTTGAAAAATATAATTAACCTTATTTTTTGATTGAAAATTACAGTTAACTTGTATAGTTCATTGGAACAGAGCCAAATAATCGCCACTTTGGCTGTGTGTGTTTCACATGTGTTAAATTATGAGGCCAAAATGTTAGAATAAATGTATTAGCATAATTAATTACAGACATAGCTGTACTCAGTGGTCAGTTTTGCATCATAAACTGAGTCTTTTTCATAACAGATACTTAGTGTTGGATGAAGCTGATAGGATGCTGGATATGGGATTTGAACCTCAGATACGCCGTATAGTTGAACAAGATACTATGCCACCAAAGGGTGTTCGCCACACCATGATGTTTAGTGCCACTTTTCCTAAGGAAATACAGGTATTGTTTGAAACAATTTCTTTTTTTAGAACCTTTTTTTAAAACAAGTGAAGTAGGTAAGTTAAGGTTTTATCCTTTTTCAGATGCTTGCTCGTGATTTCTTGGATGAGTATATCTTCCTGGCTGTAGGCAGAGTGGGCTCTACCTCTGAGAACATCACACAGAAAGTAGTTTGGGTGGAAGAGTCAGATAAGCGATCATTTCTGCTTGACCTCCTAAATGCAACAGGTAATATAATGAATAATAATAGCATGAGGTATAAGGAAAATGTATTTGGATTTCTTTGTGTAAGGAAAATGTATTTGGATTTCTTTAGCCCCCACCCTGCCTTTTGCCCACCTTTCTAAGGTTTATAATGAAGCTTATTTTAATTAGCTCCATGTGCGTACTTACTGAATGCGAAGAGGATTAAGCCCGTGAATATTTAGATCAGGCAATGATGCTAAGTTGCTATTAGTAAACGAAACTTTATCTGTAATTTTTCAGGGAAAGATTCACTGACTTTAGTATTTGTGGAGACCAAAAAGGGTGCTGATTCTCTGGAGGACTTCTTATACCATGAAGGATATGCTTGTACCAGTATCCATGGAGACAGATCACAGAGAGATAGAGAGGAGGCCCTTTACCAGTTCCGCTCAGGAAGAAGCCCAATTCTAGTGGCTACAGCTGTGTGTATATTATTATTTTTGAGTTAAGCTTGTTTGAATATTGCTTTCTTTTAACAAAGTTATTTTTCAGGTGGCTGCAAGAGGACTAGACATTTCAAATGTAAAACATGTTATCAATTTTGATTTGCCAAGTGACATTGAAGAATATGTACATCGAATTGGCCGTACGGGACGTGTGGGAAACCTTGGTAAAGTGTTCAGTTGTTTGATGATTTGAAACAGAATCTTGATTATTAGGACACTTATTTTCAAGGAGAGCTGACATCCAGTGTCAGACAACTGAAAGTTTTTGTTTTAATCTCCAATTTGGTTACACTGCTAATTATAATGTCATATTTTTGTGTTGTATTTAGTGTTCCATGTATAAAGTAACACTTGGCTACTTTATGGAAACCGAGACTTTACCTTTTTGGTCTTTTTTAGGCCTTGCCACCTCATTCTTTAATGAGAGAAATATAAATATCACAAAGGATTTGTTGGATCTTCTCGTTGAAGCTAAACAAGAAGTGCCGTCTTGGTTAGAAAATATGGCTTATGAACACCACTATAAGGGTAGCAGTCGTGGACGTTCCAAGAGGTACAGATTGTTTTTAGTCTTCATTCTTATTATTTGCTTCGGGCAGAAAGTTATGTCCAAGGTTAACTAAAACTACCACCAGTTAAGTACTTTGGGCATGCGTTATTATGAGAAAGAGGGGCATGGAGTTAAATTGAAAAGCCAGCTCTTAACTGCTGAGGCCTTTGACTGATCACAAAGGAAATTGAATTGAAGAGTCAGAAATTGAAGATTGGGAAGTTTTTCCATGGAAAGTTTTTTCATGGAAACTCTCATTTTAATTGAATTGCATACTCATAAACCATCACACGTTGTCTTTCTGTAAAATGGTAGATTCAGTGGAGGATTTGGTGCCAGAGACTATCGACAAAGTAGCGGTTCCAGCGGTTCTAGCTTTAGTAGTAGTCGTGCAAGCAGCAGCCGCAGTGGTGGAGGTGGTCACAGCAGCAGCAGAGGATTTGGTGGAGGTAATGTTAACTTTTCTTCTTTTGTATCTTTGGCAAGGGCTTTTTTTTTTTTTTTGAAAGCATAATATATTGAAGAAATTTTCATTTGTGAAGAACTCAATATCCAATACTATAGATTTCTTATGTCAAAGTAGTTGAGAAAGATACTTACAGTGGCTGCCCTAATTTCTCTTTTTAAACATTTCTTGATAGGTGGCTATGGAGGCTTCTACAATAGTGATGGATATGGAGGAAATTACAACTCCCAGGGGGTTGACTGGTGGGGCAACTGAACCTGCTTTGAAGTGAAGCCACCCTTTCAAACAAGCTAATATGGAAACCACATGTAACTTAGCCAGACTATATCTTGTAGCTTCAAGAACTTGCAGTACATTACCAGCTGTGATTCTCCTGAAAATTCAAGGGAGCTCAAAGTCACAAGAAGAAAAGAAAGGAACAATCAATAGCCCTATTCAGAAGTTGGTTTGAAAACTTAATTGCCATAGTTTGGATTAACTCCCCTACTGCTAATTTCCACCCAAACTGCATTTATAATTTTGTGACTGAGGATCATTTGTTTGCTAATGTACTGTGACTTTAACTTTAGACAGCTTATTATTTTGATGTCCTGTTGGCGCTCAATATGCTCAAGATATCAGTTCTGACAAAATAAATGGACTAAACCTGAGCTAAAATCAAACCTTGGCACACAGGTGTGATAACAACTTAACAGGAATCATCAGTTTATTCATAAATGTTATAAAGGAAAAAAACTTAGGCTGTAGCCTGCGTTAAAACTTTTTTGATACTTGCAGACTGGGGAGAAAAACATCTTAAAGCAGAATTAGTTTCTAATGTGGCAAACTATACTAAATTAAAGTTCTTACTTGCTCACTCTATCCTGGATAGGCACTTAGAACCTTGTGATCTTTAAATAAGCCATTCCAGTCATGATGAGGTGGCATGTATGAATACACACACACATTTTTCAGTGTTCTTTGAAGTTAATGCAAGTAAATACAGAAATTCCTCGTTTAATGTTTAGGTTATTAATTCTAAGTTAGACAAATGTGGGCATACTATTACAGAAAAAGTTTCAAAGTGTTTGGGGAGATTTCATGTAATTAGATTTTTTAAATGCCTGCCATAAATAAAATTGAAATGATAGAATGGCTGACCATGGCAATGACCAGCCCTCTTTGTGGGCTTGGTTGGATTTTGGTCTTTAATGCTTGCTAGTGCTGATGTTTTTTGGTCAAGAGGATATGAGCAGGAAGGATTATGCAGCAGGCTTTATATTAATGCAGAATTCACATTACTCTGTTTAAGCTGCGTTGAAATGTTAAAATAGCTTCCACTTGTAGGCTTTGTAGATCAGAGTAACAACAAACTGAAATCCTTGAGATCACACAGGTTGGAAATATGTACTAATAAACTGCACAAGGTGTCATTTTTATATAGTGCAGTTTTAGTCTATTTTAGTTGCATAGGTTTCCATTCCTATTTATAGTCTCTTTATGCTAAATTTGGCCAAAGATGATTGTCCACCATTAAAAATGCCTCTGCCACTTGGAATTCTGTGCTTATTTTGTGGCCAGAATGCAGTGATCTTTACAAACTATTCTTTACGATGGCATCAGAAGGCAGAAATTCCTTAAAAGTGCAATAGATTTTTAAGCGTATTGTGCCTTGTTCTAAAACTTTATTAAGTAGGTACACTTGACAGTATTAAGGTCATTTGTTAACGGTGCTATTTCAATTAGTAGAGGTTTAGACTCTTGTACATTTTGCCCGTAACTTTTTACGAAGTACTTATTTTGTTGCACATTCAGAGAATTTTTATATATGTGTTGTGTGCGTGTCCTTAAATTTCCAATCTTACTTTGTCTCTAGGAGATTGTTGAACGCAGCTTGTTAAGAACTAGATTGTAAAATTTTTATTTGGGACCATGGAGTGATAGTTGAGAAGAAAACTATTTGCACATGACAGACTTTAGATACTTTTTGCTGCTAGTTTGTGTAATATTTATTGAACATTTTGACGAATATTTATTTTTGTAAGCCTCAAAGTGATTCTTTGAAAGTTTAAAGAAACTTGACCAAAAGACAGTACAAAAACACTGGCACTTGAATGTTGAATGTCACCATATGTGAAATAATATATTTCGGGGTAGTGTGAGCTTTTAATGTTAAGTCCTATTAAACTTGAGTCAAGTTAAGGTGACTCGGCATTGGCAGTGTAGCTAGCTATAACTTTCTGACAAAATTTAAGACAAAATTGGCAACTTGAAATTAAAACATGCCAAGGTTTTGATACACTTGTCTTAAAATAGTAATGAAACATTTCTAAACACTGATATGAAGTGTCCACATTCTCAAAGGTTCTCTGAGTTTCATTTACTTATGTGTTTGGTTTGGTTTTCAGTAACTGTCTGGCGTATTTGCAGTCCTCAAACATGTGGTTATTCTTGTGTATTGCCATAATCAGTGACTTACATTCAGTTTATCAGCCAGCAATATCTTTAGTAAATAAGAATGGATTTAAACTTGCTGAATGTAGCCATTGAACCTCAAGTCACTGGAAGTTTAGTAATTGCTTATTGTATTAGTTTTAGTTGCTAGCACCGCGTGTACTGTGTTTATTCTGATTTTACTAAAATAAAAAGTTCAGCACAATCTTTTTGCTTTCAGTTGTCCCTTAATAATAAAGGTAGAGGGCCAGCCCCGTGGCTTAGCGGATAAGTGCGCACGCTCCACTGCTGGCGGCCCGGGCTCGGATCCCAGGCACGCACCGACACACCACTTCTCCGGCCGTGCTGAGGCCGCGTCCCACATACAGCAACTAGAAGGATGTGCAGCTATGACATACAACTATCCACTGGGGCTTTGGGGGAGGAAATAAATAAATAAATAAATAAAATCTTTAAAAATAATAATAGTAAAGGTAGACATGAAACTGCTCTCAACTTAAAGAATGGGAAATCAGATTTCTTTGTTATCCACCAAAGCTGTTTATGAAATACCTCTTTATAAAGCCAGAAATACTCCTGTGTCTTAATTATTTGAATAAATTATGAAGGTGGTATAAGGTTGGAATATAGAGAAGCAGGATTTTTACTGTAAATCACAGAAATCTAAATGGCCTATGTATAGCATGTATTGCAGTGATCTGTTTAAGGATCAAGAAAAAACTGTAACAGGTGAGTGATAGTACAGATGGCATTGATGCACAGTTTCCAACTTTGTTTCTTTTTTGTAGGCTGATAGTCCATTACACACTGATGCAGGCAGCCACTACCAGTTAATGGGTCTTCTAAGAGTCAAAGCAGTTTAGCAGGGTAACGTTATAATAGATGCTAGGAAATTTTTTTTTAGAGTCGTCAACCTCAGTGTCCTTTTGTGTCCCCTTGGAACTAACCTAATCACTGTAAAGGGTAAACGCTATCCTGATTTCTAACAGTATAGATTGGCTTCTGTCTATTACTAAACTTTGTGTAAATGAATCATAGTTTATATTCTTGTAGGGTTTCTTTCAGCATTACATTTATGACATAAAATATTGTCTATAGTTGTCTCATTCTAATTGGTATGTAGAATTTCATTGTGTTGAACATCTGGGTGGTTTCCAGCTTCTGGCTGTTAAATTATTCCTGACAGTTGTTAAAGAGGGTAAAGAAGCCTTTATTCAAGAAGGACTATGCATTGGGGTCTTGCAGTGGGGTAGGGATCGCATATAACTTTGAAAGCAGTGTAAGGGGAAATTTATAGCCAAGGGACAAGTTGTGGGGGTCAGCGGATGGAAAATACTGAGAGGAAAGAAACCATCTGGCTTAAGGGGAGGTTCTGGCTAAGTGACGTAACAACACTGTTGCTGCTAGACCAGGGTTATTAGATAATAATAACAGCCCATCTGGGGGAATGAAGACCCTCCCTCATTGTCATTGAGAGAGATGAGATACCCAGGTTGGAATTCTGGCTAAAATGACTTAAAATTGGGTAGTGCAACAGAAGTTCAAAAAGTTGAGGGCTAGTTGAAAAAGCTCAGAGGAGCCCAGGTAGAATTTGGTTGATGATAGAACTTTGCTCAGCTATTGTGAACTCTAGTAGAAGTGCATGTTTCTTGGGTACATTCTAAATTGGGGGTGCTGGGTTGCATATCCTACATGGCTTCATTTAGATACTAGCAGTTTGCAAAGTATTTATATCCTTTTACACTTCTCCCACAGTTGTATAAGAGATTTGATTGCTCCAGGTTCTCACCATTACTTCTCTAATTAAAAAATTTTTTCTTAGTGGACTTATGTTAAAACAGTCTCTGAGAGAGACCCAGTGCATTTATTTCAGGACAGCTTTGTTCACTCTTCAGAGTTCTGGGAGATTTCAAGTCTCCATTAGAAATTCTTGCTGTCATCAACAAGAGCCTCCACCTGGACTGAAGCTTTCTAGTCATACTGTCACTACCTGAAAATAAGAGAGACTGGGAAGTTGTGTGACTTTCTGGAAAGCAAAGGATCAGAGAGAATAAGATGAGTTTATTACTGAGATCTAGAAAAGAAGATGACAGGAGACCTTAAGTTAAAGGTTTGAGGCAGAAGCCCTTGAGGGATCCATTGATTTTTAAAAAGCTTTGATTCCACAGACACAAATGAATGCACATCTCAGGCCAGGGGATAAAATTCCAGGAAGCAAGAAAAACTTGAAGTAGTTGAGAATTATGTAATGACTCTTGTATGTGAACAGCTGTTTATTCTCAATGACTTTCCACATAGATCCATCCCCAAAAGCAAATACTCAAGTTACTGTGTGTAGTTACCTTTCTTGAATTTTGGCTGCTATTCAGGGTGTGCACGCTCAAGGTGGCCCTGACCCAGTCATCTGTGGCATTTAGTAATAAGCCCAGGGTAAGAAGAACTATCTCTGCTGTGACCTACCTCTTAGGGAAACTGCAGAACAAAGCAAGGGAGTAAATGGCCTAAACTTTTATAGTTTGATAATACAAGGAGCTGAAGGGATTAAGATAATCCTCTTTTTAGGAGAAACGCAAAACCAAAAACACCCTACCTTTCTGCCTTTCTACCTTTCTACCTTTCTTTGAAACAGCTTCCGAGAAACAACAGCCTGTGATGGACTTGATATGCAGCAAAATCCTGGGTGTTGGGCAATAATACAATTCCTAATCTTTTGTTTTTAGCGTATATTTTGTGATACTTTTTCTAAAACAGGAAGTTTAGAAGTTAGGAATAGTGCTGCTCTCTGGTGTAGAGGGCAGGTTTCTTTCCTGTTCATATCTAAAGATGATGTTTTTCTAGGTAAAAATCAAGTTTGCTTACTGTCCGTTATAAAAGATTTGGGTTCCCTAAGCTCAGGGTTGTCAGTTGCAATGCAAAACCAACAGTAGTTTTGAGTGTAGCATCCGCTTGAGCTAGAGACTAACTTGTTAACTTGAAAGTAGGGCAAAGTTTTGATGATCAACTGAAGCTTAGTTAGTTTGTATCATGCTTCTCAATAGCAGTTATCACAGCTTTCTAATATAACACAATCAGACTAAATGACATCTGGCCCTGCTGTTAAACATATTCTAGGTAACAGGTCGCCTGAAAAGTTGCATCTCTTGTACTCAGCACATTCCATTGTTTGTTCATTTTGCCTTCCATGCTGACTGCCTTCAAGCCCCATCTTAAAGGCCAGTTGGCTGATACTACCTAGCAAGATTATGCTGTGTCCCACTAGGACACCACAGACCCTAGAGTTTAAGGGAGAACTTCTGGATATGCTACAATGTGGAAAAGACTCGAAGACAGGTAATCTGAGAAAATAGCCTAAGGCTCTCCTTACTACACAATTCCTTGACCCTTCTTGAAAACTGAAGTTAAATTCCCAGGCGCACCCAAGGTCACAGGCTTAATTTAAGTTCAATTGCATTCCACCCTGATACCTATCATTTACTACCCCTGCTTTGGCTGGCTCATCTCGAGTCTGTCCTGTCCCTTCCTTGCCACAATAGCCTAACCACTGGAAAGTGGAAGCAGGAAAACATGGTGAAGGAGATAGTGTGTTGCTACAGATTCTATAGCTAGTTTTATCGAAGAATGTGTTATGGGAAGTTGGGTTGGCCCAGAAAAACATTGAGGAGACTTGCTTTCTACCTCAAAAGGCACTCCCTACAAGATGGCCTAAGAAAGCAAGCCATCATTCCAATGAAGGGCCCATTATTCTCCTGCCTTTCAATTTTGCCAGGTTGTGAAGTGACATTAATTTCCCAGCATTGGTCCTAAAATGGACATTGAATTATCTTTGATCTTCTGGATGCCAACCACTTTACCAGGGCTTGTGTGAACTAGATCCCAAGTGAGCTGATCATTCCCACCTCTAAGGGGGGATGAACATCACTCAGAAAAAGTCTCAGAAACATTTGCCATTGTTTTTCCCTTATTCTCCCTGGCCTCTTCGCCGTAGGCATTCTGACTAGAAATGTTTGGCATACACCTTCTTCCCTCAACAACATATGGTTCACTGTATTCTCCGTTTTATAATTTAGCCCTAGGATCTCAGAAATGTTTAATTTCTCAAGACACTGAAATTTATGAAATGATTTGCACTGACAAAGGGGTTAGACTATTTAAGGTCAGGCCTCCCTACAATATCTGAATGTACGTGTAACAGATATCAGGGAATTGAAAATTTTAATAATAGGATTTCTTGGTTGTGAACATGCCAGAAAAAAGTATGTGACTTCCTCTGTAAGTATTATTTTTGGACCTGTATTCTGGAAAACATTTGCAAAAATATTTCTGGGGTTAGTCTAGGTTTAAAATTTGTGAATATATGGAGATTAGATACCTAAAAAAGATACATTACACATATTAGTAATCTGTGTTTAAGAACTCAATCTGTATATTTCACATGAATAAAAACAAAAAGTACCCTAGTTTTTTAATCTAGTTCAATAATCTCACTATTGTAATTTAAACTAGAAAATCTTATTTGTATAAATATGGGAAAGTATACTTCTAAATTAAATTTAGGTATTGTATGTTTTTATTTTATGGATGTGCAAAATAACAGTCCTAACAGAATAAAAGTAGCTACTCCCAGTTTTTTATTCCTTTTATCCTGCCAAAGTTTTTTAGCATCTACTTTTTCCGTCAGTTTAATTCAACCCACCTCTGATTATGGTGGCTCTCTGGTAGAAACAAGCCTAGAAAAGTAAGCAGAAGTAACTTTTGTTGCCTGCAGTGGTGTTTTCTTCCGACACCACTCTCACATAAAATTGGGTGGGATTTTTATGCACTGCAACCAATTTTGCAGTTCTCTCACAATTCAATTCTGACAGTGACTCCTAGAATTAGCACAGATCCCACAGGTAAAGGGCTCAGTCGCACAAAATTAACCCCGCTTCAGATGTCAGCTGCAAAAGGGGAGCCCAGGCTACTCACATTTCTGCCTGCCTAATGACAATTTGGGAGTTCCCATGACCCCCCTCTCCAGGTTCAATAATCTGCCATAACAACTAACAACTTGGGGAAACAGTTTACTTACTATTATCAGTTTATTACAAAGGGTACAACTCAGGAACAGTCAGATGGAAATGATGCACATGGCAAGGTATGGGGAAGGAGGGATGGCAAAGAGCTTCTATGCTATCTCTGGGCATGCCGCCCTTCAAGCACCTTGAAGTGTTCACCAACCTGGATGCTCCCTGAATATCACTGTTCAAGAGTTTTTATAACCCGATATCCAATCCTATGGATACACCAGAGGTCAAGTGATGGGGGTTGAAAGTACCTACCCTCTCTCTAATCAAGTGTTTGGTGGTAAAAGACACTTCTATCACTCAGGAAATTCCAAGGGTTTTAGGAGCTCTGTGTCATTCTTAGTGTGTTTTTAAATTTACAGTTCTTTTAGAAGATAATTTAATACTATTTAGCAATATGGCAATATTTATCTCAACTTAAAAATGCATCAACTCTGAAGAGTTCTACTTGAAGGAATTAATCCTGTAGATATATTTAAACAAGTGAATACAGATA
>JAQQSS010000042.1:180956-255384 GCA_028646465.1 Rhinoceros unicornis | reverse complement strand
CTATCATTTTAGCATCCAAAAGCTAAGCACAGGAAGCCATTGTCTGGCTGGCCAAAACCAGTTCTGGAGATCAGCTTGCTAGTACCAGAACTTTTTCAATGGGTTTGTGTATAGACTATTTTGAGGGCTGAGGTTACAAGGAGTCTCCATTCCATAAACAAAAGTAGTTAGACAAACATTACCACATTGAAAAAACAGTAGGATAGAGAAGGCCAGAAGACATGTAATCAGAGAAATACTTGTCAGACAGAGAAGAAAAAGGAAAACCAAAAGGTGAAGAAAAAAATAGTAGTTATCCGTTCCATAAGTTATCACTTATGGAAATATCTTTTATATTAAAGGTTTTTCTCTTTTGTTTGTTTGTTTGTTGTTTTTTTTCTCATTGAGAGAGAAGTATAGTAAGAGATGTGGCCAATGCTTCAAGGCCTTGGAGTAAAAATGGAAAGGGATGGGACCAAACTATAACCCCAGTAACACATAGGCAGCCCACAATTGACTATTTTTCTAAGTACAAGAAGTAAAAATAAAATGATTATGCCAATTATTATTGTCCATAAGCCCACCCCTCAAAAGAATGTAGATTAGAACAAAAAGCAAATTGGTTTTACAACTGAAGTTTTCATAATAACTGCAAGTCTGTTCACATCCGGCTGGTTATCTGTAATCTATAAAACAGGAGTTAGTTTAGCTGCTCATCTGAATAGAACAGTGAAAATTCGTCTATTGACACATAATGAAATTACACATAATGAATAATGAAAATGTGGGCAAAACAGAACTTCCATAGCTTCTCATTAAAATACTGTTAGAATTTAAGTCAGCTATCTCCAAATTATCTCCTTAAAACTCAAAGTTTAAATATATCTTGTCTATTTTAGCCAGAGGGAAATTTACCCTAATATTACAAAACGATGTAATTAGGACTGGAGGAATAGCCTGTAAAAGATTTGTTACATGAAATATCATTACGAAATTAGCCTCTTGAAAAGAGTAATTGCCCGAGGGCCGTTTTTGTCCCAATTCTAGCATTTATTTATTTACAACCCGGAACAAGAAAGTGGGATTACATTTTGGTTTCTAAGGCATATTGCATCATCAAATTGTCATGATCTTAATTATTCTTTTGCTTAGGCTAGTCCACAAGCAGCTGCCATTAAGGCTCCACTCTGCGATCAGAGCAGTAGATACCAACAGTTTGGAGTCCCAACTTAATTTTTTGGGATTGTTTTTTCCTTAGATACCATCGTTAAATGATAAACGCAGGTTGCACGAAATCGTCATCAATAGAATTTCAGAGTCAAGAGAGTTACAATCTGCCAAGCCGATCCCACTGATGATTCTTCATTCACTGGGGCCTGGTGAGCGCGGGCTGAGGTCTCAGGGCCTTTACTTCTGTTTCCACGCGGTTGAAAGGATAGGGGACACAGAACAGAGCGAGCATCCGGGCTGCGCGGCCATTACTTCCAGCGGTGCCAAAAGTCTTGAGTCTTCTGAGGGCAGGGGTTCAGGGTCATGCACTACTTGCGAAGAAATGGACCCTCCCCACACCCTGAGGGGTCCCGCAACTACGCAACGTCCAGTGCTGCGCCGCAGGTAAAGGAGATCCATGCGTCCTCAATGGGCAGTATTCGCCGAGAGACCTTCTGATCTCCTCTTTGCATACGGTTTCCTTCCCTGGCCATCTCAGCTCCGGAGTGACAGGACCGGACCCTCCCTAATCTACCGGTGTTTACTTAAACCAGCACAACCTAACAGTTTGTTCCATCTGGTTAGTATCCTTTCTCGGACAGACGTCTCCAACAACCAATTAGAGCCGGGAATCAGCCCGCTCCCGCTGTCTGGTCGGGTTGTGGGGGGGGGGGGCGCTGCCTCGTGGGGAGGGCTCCGGCAGCTAGCAAGTTCAGTAGAGCCACAGCTGACGTGAGTCAACAAAGATCACGTGACCCAACCGGTCACGTCAATTGGCAGCGCCCGGCTGTGCTGGGGGAGGGGGAGGAGTAGAGTTGGGGGTGCATCACGGCACTTGCGGGTTCACCCTGTGACACAATTACAACTTTGTGCTGGTGCTGGCGAAGTTTGTGATTCTAAGAAATCCCAGTAACGCGAGCTTCCGCCTTTCTAGCTGTGTCCTCCTACCCGGCGATGTGACCAGGTAGCCGAGTGCCGCGGCCTCTGCATACGCTGATTTCGCCATCACCTTGGGATTTTTCATCGCCGCGACCCGCGGTGGAGGAAGTGGCGGCGATAAAGTTGGTGTGCCAGTCTCACGCGGCGAGGGCGCCTTTTCGAGCTGTGGACTGGGGGGTTGGTGGGTTTCGTGGTTGAAGTTTTAAATTTGTTGGGTTTTCATGAAATCCTGCGGAGTATCGTTGGCTACCGCCACCGCTGCTTTCGGTGATGAGGGAAAGAAAATGGCGGCGGGAAAAGCGAGCGGCGAGACCAAGGAAGGGTCCCTCAACTTGACAGCCGAAGAGAGAGAGGCACTCGGCGGATTGGACAGGTACAGACCGTCGTCACTT
Organism: Rhinoceros unicornis; assembly: GCA_028646465.1. NCBI lineage: Eukaryota > Metazoa > Chordata > Mammalia > Perissodactyla > Rhinocerotidae > Rhinoceros > Rhinoceros unicornis. The sequence goes on along the minus strand of JAQQSS010000042.1, from coordinate 252,865 downwards.
GCTTAGCTGGTTCCGGACGGGCTGGCGTTGGGCTTCGTGGAGGCCGGAGCGCAGCTTGGCGCCGGCAGTGACAGGGGGCTATCTCGGCGCTCTGCTAGCGGACGCCGCCACTGGGCCTCGGGCTTGGGAGGGAATGGGGAGTGGCTTTCCCGGAGCGTTAACGAGCCGCGTGTATCTCTTTCTGCAGCCGTCTCTTTGGGTTCGTGAGGCTTCACGAAGATGGCGCTAGGACGAAGACCCTATTGGGCAAGGTAAGGTAACTGCCGGCCGACACTCGTTTCTCCGCCCGCGCTCTACTGGCTGCGGCTCTCGCGGCCCCTGAGCCTGATCAGCGCTCATTGCGGCAGCCAACTAAAAACTAGTTTTGCTCTTTCTTCTCTCGGATAACCCTCTTTGCTGCCTTGCGACATTCGATTTTGCTGCTTGAGGAACAGAGACGGTGGCGCTTTGGGGCCAGACCCAACAGTTCTGTAGAAGGCATTTTGATTAGGAGATAATCTCTGAATTTTAACGTCACAAGATCGTGAATGTGTGGTGTTTAAAGAATTTCCGACGTAGCTGCTTCCTACGTTGTATTTTCTTTTGGTGTTCGGCTAGTAATGTCTGATTTTAACTACATGCTTTAGGCTGTCTTATATATCTCTGGACTCAGAATGGCTAAGTTGCAAGTACTTTACAGCGGTGAAGAGTACTGCATGGGGTATTGGACCTATTTGATTGGTATGCGTTTGTCTTTAACTGATTTGTTTACTTGTCTACGTCTAGCTGCCACAGAAATATTGCTGTGAATGTTATTTTATGATTGTGTTCTTTTCTGCAGCCTGTTTTCCTGTGTTTCACAGAAAGTAGGGAGGATTCCCTGTTTATTTGTGTGAAAAGTTTTTGGCACTGTCATTTAGTTAATGGCTGCTCCTTTCAGCCAAGATGGCGGGAAATAGTGGGAGGAGAAATAAAGGGGAGAACTCTGTGGGAGGGAGAAGATAAAACAGGGAAATAGTACAGATTGAGTGAGTAGGTTTTACAGTCGGCTGGTGTAGCTTGATGGTACCTAATAAAAATTGACACCTGTTATTTAAAAGTAGAATTCTTGTATCGTTCCCAAGCTTCAGAGCAGCATTCATAAACCGAGAATGTGCTTATCACCCTGTAGCACATTTAGTTACTCTCACGTAGACTGTTGTACAAAGGCCATGGAATCCCAGTCTCTGTGTCATTTCTGTCTGCAGACAAAAATGTTAAAATATTACCTGCTGTCAACTTGGTACCACGAAAGTTGGTACGTGCGCCAGAAATGTTGCTTCCGTTAGATACTTGCTTTTCTACCTGAAATTACTACCTATGAATTTGACAGTTTGTGCTGCAGTTGAGAAGGAAGTATTAAATAATTTTTATTTTTAAGATATTTTTTCTTGCCATGAAATGTTATAGTACTTTTTTTTTTTGAACATGTAATCTCACTTTTATGTTTAATTGTTTTGATGGCAAAAGATGACTACAAACTGAAGCGTAATAATTTTTTTCGGTAAATCCAGCCCGTACGATGAAAATTGAATTAAACTTTCGTCATGTAGGTAATAGTTGCTCCATTTAAAATGTCACTGGCAAAATAATGACTAGCTCTGCTGTGATTTTAGCACCGGTGGTGGTCTTAATTTTTTTAAGAATTTGCGTATTTAGGCATTTTACTTTCAGAGTTGTTCCAATCCATTAAAAATTTTTTGAACTTAAAAGAAATGCTGTTTTATATTGTAGTGACTTGATCATTTCACTTGATGTTTGTGAAGTTGCTTGTATTGATGGTAATTTGAAAAAGAAAGGGCAGATCTTTTACGTTGATCGCGATAACGGTGAAATACACGTAATGTGCTGTTCGATGTTTTATGTGGATGATATCTGAAAATAGTCGTTGAGAACTTTTAAATACCCAAATGCCGGAGTTCAGATAAATTATCAATGTGTGGTGCTTAATAGTAGAGGACAGTTTGGAGTGAATTCTTCAGTTACCTGCTGTATTGGGTTTAAATGTTAACGAGCTGTTTTCAGTTACTGAGCATATCTTTCTGGACTTTAATTACAATAACATTTTAAATATGGAAGTTTTCAATTTTCATTATGTTTGGAAGAATTGTAGCTTCATAAAACACTGGATGATGTTATACTAAATTACAATGAGTGTTTTGAGTGAAATGGAAATAAACAATTAACTTGTTTAACTTCTTTTAGCTTTGAGACTTGTGAATTCCCACCTGTTTAGGTCAAGACTCATTAACCTTAACATTAAAGTAACTTCAGTGTAGTAAAATATTCTGGGCTGTGTGCTGGCGTCTTCATGGATTCTTCCCTCTCTCCCTTCCCTCCTCCTAGCTTTACTGAATTATAATTGGCATGAAGTAAAATTGCACATATTTGACATCCATAACTTAAGTTTTCATGTAAGTGTATATCCGTGAAACCATCACTGCAATCCAGATAATGAACTCAGTCATCATCTCCAAAAGTTTCCTGCTGCCCCTTTGAAGTCTCTTCTTACTGCTCTTCCTCCTTCTTGCACACCACTGATGTCCACTGATCCTTCTTTCTGTCACTATAGCTTGCATTTCTAGAATTTTGTGTAAATGGAATCCTTCGGTATGTATTCTTTTTTTGTCTGACTTTCACTCTGCATAAGTTTTACATTTATCCATGTTATAGTTGTATCAATAGTTTGTTCCTTTTAAATACTGAGTAGTAGTCTGTTGTCAGTAATTCTTGATTGCTTCCTTGTCAGTCTGATTATACCAGTGAAATACTTACATGGAAAGTTTGACATTATATGTCCTCAGACTTTGTGTTTGAATTAAGTGTCTCTTTCCCACAACTTTCCTAGATTGTGAGAGTGCCTTCTTCCAGTGGCTAGTTTCTCTTAGTATCTGATTTAAAAAGTTTTTTTTAATGTAAATGTTATTACATACTATTAAAATGGTTATATTCGTAGACTCCTAAAATTCTCTAATAAAAGAATTTTTATAGGATTGCCATATGAGATACAGTGTTGGGAGTTTTAGAATAAAAAATAAATTACTAATGTGTAGTATATTCTTTTTAGATATTTAAAAAATAAGCTGTAAACAGCTAGCGATTGTTTAATCAGTTTTTGAACCATCATATGGTCTTAAACAGGTTGCACTTTAACCAATGCTAGCATTTAATCTTATGGTAATATATCTTTTAACTTGCTTATATTTAAATTATAGTGTAGTTTAAGTAATTAACCAAACCTTTTTAGAGAAATTATCAACAGTGACTTTTATTGCATTTTGGAAAATGTTTTGCATTGATTTTGTTTATGTTAGGATAAAGAGTAGAGTTGAATATTATTAGAACATTACAATATTATTAGAGCATTACTCTTATCGTATTTTTTTAATTTAATGCTAGAGGCCTGGGGGATGTAATCTGTCTCAGGGAACTATTGCTAAACTATCTATTGCTGTTGTTTACTTGGAAGTATCTTTATTAGTTTTTAGTTTGATCCAGGTAATTGCTTATTGAAAAATTTTTGGGGGGAGGGTAATTCTGTTAACCAGTAGAAAGATTAATAGGAAAGTTGTAGTTTGTTTACTGTTCAACAGTGTGTGTGCTCTTTCCCCTGGGGGGATATTTTTAGAATATCTGACATTTAAAAGATTTTGGGTAATGGAAGTATCAGTTTAAAATTTATTAAAACATGCATTTTTTTAGATTTGATTTGCTTGCATAGGGAAAAACTTATTAAAGTGTTTTCAGAAGTGGTTTTTTATACTGTAAGATTTGAATGGTGGTATTTAATAACTTACATTGTGTGTGTTTTCTGTTTGCTGACGTTTAAACATAGATTCATTTCCAATTTTTGGGAAGATTGTTGTTTGCGTTAACCACAGAAATAAAGTCATGATTTGCTATTTAGAAATTGTCTTTAATTTGATGCATTAAAAAAGTATTTTCTTGTTAGGACAGTGTCTTCTAAGCAGTTACGGTTTTATTGTTTACATATAACTGAACAAAATCTTGGGTACACACTATACAGGAATGTTACTATGAAATTTTCATGTAGTGATGGTCATAAAGGTTGGAAGAGATATAGAAAATGTTTTCATGTCTGGGCACAATTCAGAACTATGAGGTTATAAATGGGCACTTTCTTAGTTTTGGTTTTCATTTTTTAAGTTAAATAGTTCTTTTTTTTTTTAAATAATTTTATTTTATTTTTTTTACCCCCCAAAGCTCCAGGAGATAGTTGTATGTCATAGCTGCACATTCTTTTAGTTGCTGCATGTGGGACGTGGCCTCAGCATGGCCGGAGAAGCGGTGCGTCGGTGCGCACCCGGGATCCGAACCCGGGCCGCCAGCAGCGGACTGCGCGCACTTAACTGCTAAGCCACGGGGCCGGCCCTCTTGAGATCTTTGAATGAGTATTCATTGGCGGGTTTAAGAAATTCTCTGCCAGATTTTTGAAAGGATAGACAGGCATATTTAGTAATGGTAATCTTGGAGACAAATACTTCTGAGGGTAAGGAGGAAAAACATTTTATACTTTATATATTCCTGGAACTGCTTTATATTATTTTTCCTTTTTATTTTTTTTTAACTTGGGCATGCATTTTAAAATAAACCATAAATATCGTGAGTGGATACACCAGAATACAGAAGACTTTATTTAGAAGGTCATCCTTATTGGTATTTTAGTACCACTTTCCAGTTCTTCCAAGTGTGTACCTAGCAATGGATTTTCTCAGTCATATGGTAATTCAGTGTTTAAATCTTCAGAGACCTACTGTTTTCTGCGTTCTTTGTTTTTTATAGAGTGTTTCAGATATGTCAGTTTGGTCAAGGTGGTCCCAGTCTTCTATATCCTTACCAATTTTTTGTGTGTGTTGTTGTAGCAGATAGTAAGATTGGAATATTGAAGTCTGTCTTTAATTGTTGAGTTGTTTCATTTTTCTTTCGATTCTGTTAGCTTTGGTGTCATGTATTTTAGGATTCTGTTGCATATACATTTAGAACAGTTATATTTTTCTGATTATTGATCTTGTCATTCTTTGCCTTTTGTTTTTCTTGTCTTAAAGTTTATTTTTTCTGGAATTGATACAGTCACTTGGATATTGCATGGTTTCTGTTTGCATAATTTTTCAGCCTTTTACTTTGAATCAAAATGTGTCTTTTATAGACAGTCTGTGGTTGGATCTTTCTCAAATTCTGTCTGGCATCTCTGACATTTGCTTGGAATGTGTAGACTGTTCTCATTTATTGTAACTTATTGACATGATTGGAAATATGCCTACCACTTGATATGTTTCCTATGTATCTCATTTTTTGTTCTGTTTCTTCTTTGCTGTTTTTTGGGTATTATGTTTCTGTTACCTTGTGTACCATTTAATTCCTTTTTTTTTTTTAGCAATATCTTTTTAAATTTATTGAGGTAAAATTCGCGTAATACTAATAATTTAAAACCATACAATTTAGTGCTTTTACTACATTGAAAATGTTGTATAATTATAGCACTATCTGATTTTGGACATTTTCATCACACGCCTCACAAAAAATCCCCACAATTACTCCTCACTGCCCTTGCAGCTTCTGGTAACCTCTAATCTATTCTCTCTTTCTAGATTTGCCTGTTTTGGATATTTCATATAAATAGACATATATAATATGTGGTCTTCTGTGTCTGGTTTCTTCCACTTAACAGGAGGGTTTCAGGGTTCATCCATATTGTAGCATGTGTCAATACTTCATTCCTATCTATGGTTGAATAATATCCCGGTTTGTAGATATACCTCGTTCTGTTTATTCATTCATCTGTTTATGGACGTTGGGTTATTTCCACCTTTCTTGCATATTTTCTATAGTCTTTTTGTTGTTGTTCTTGCTCAAAGGTCCTTATTTTTTGTATGGTAGGTCTGCTGTCGGTTAGTTCTAAAAACTTTGAATATGCCATTACATTGCCTTCTGACCACCAGTGTTTATGATGAGAAGCTAGCCAGTAATAAGATCATTTTCTGTCTCTCAACCCAGTAAGTTGTTTTTTTGTTGTTGCTTTCAAGATGTTCTCTTTGTTTTTGGCTAACATTTTGCCTATAAGATGTGCTTAGGTGTGGTTCCCTTTACTTTTAGTCTATTTGGACTTTGTTGAAATTCTTGGATCTATAACAGTGTTTTAAAACTCCAAGTTAGAAATTTTTCTATAGTGATTACTTCGAATATTTTCCTGCCCCGTTTTCCTCTCTCCTGGGATTCCCATTACACTTAAGTTGTAATGCTTAGTGTTATCCCAACAGGTATCTAAAGCTCTTTTTTTGTTCAGTTTCCTTTTTTTGGATTGGACAGTTCTGTTGATGTATCTTTAGTTCATTCTTCTGCTATTTCACATCTGCTGTTGAGCAATATTAGCTTAATTTTTTCATTGCAATTGTTGTGATTTTTAGCTCTAACATTTCTATATAAATTCTTATGATTGTCAGTTTATGTATAGGATGTGTTTCTTAATTTGAACACATTTTACTTTATTTCTTGGAACGTATTTGTAATAGCTGCTTTGAAGTCTTTGTAAATGTAATATATGCATACCTTTGGGGTTAGTTTCTGTTGATTTTTTTGCTTTCGATTAGTATGGGTTACACTCTCCTTTTTTTTTTTGGGCCTAGTAATTTTGATTGATAATTGGACATTTTAGATATGTATTATAGAAACCTTTTTGGTGGGGAGAGGCTAGATTTAAACTGTGGAACTGTCTGCCCTGTGAATATCTGCATAATATTAAAAAATTATTTTATTTTTCCATTCTCACTCTGTAGGAGGTGTCTCACAGTCGTCATAGTTTAGCCAGTAATTTGGGCAGAAGTCTTGTTCACACACCTCAAACCCATGAAGCTTCTATCTTGTGCTGGTTGATTTTGTGTGGCTTGCAGAACGCAAGAAGGGTTGCAATTCTTACATCTTCTTTCACTTTGATTTAAGGCTGTCTTGGGTTGCTCCCTTACATGTGTAGTATGTTAATCAGCCAGGGTGGTGTGGAGAGATTATTTTAACCTTCTTTGGTTTTCTTATTTCTAGGATCTCGGCTTTAAATTTCTAACTGATGTACTGCTTGACCCAAATTGGGGCTGCAAATTTAGGCTAGCAAAGCTATGGATTTTCTCCAGTCAATGTCACAACATTTGTCACTTTTACTTTGTACAACCATGGGTTTTTGTTATCCTTCTGAATCACATCTGTGGTTTTTTGGTAGTGAAGACTACATTTTACCGTTGAAGCTTTAGCAGCTTCTCCAGAATAAAACTTCTCAATTGTTGTTTGCCTGTGATATATTTCCAGTATTCTTAAACTAATTTTTCTATTAACTTTTTTTTTTTTTTTTGTGAGGAGGACCAGCCCTGAGCTAACATCTGCCAATCCTCCTCTTTTTTGCTGAGGAAGACTGGCCCTGGGCTAACATTCGTGCCCATCTTCCTCTACTCTATATGGGATGCCGCCACAGCGTGGCTCCACAAGTAGTGTGTCGGTGTGCGTCCGGGATCCGAACCGGCGAACCCCGGGCCGCAGCAGCGGAGCGCGCGCACTTAACCGCTTGCGCCACCGGGCCGGCCCCTCTATTAACTTTTATGTTTATATATTTTTTTTCTTTTCCCTCCTCCTGCTTCCCTCACTGTCCCTCACCTTCCTCTTTTTCCTCCTTTTTTCTTTGTTTTTTATGTAGAGGATATTGATTATCCTCTTAAATGCTGCCCTTACTAGAAATCATTTTTCAGGATATTGCGTTTTGTGATGGGGAAGAAAATTTACTAAAGTACTTGGCATTGGTCTTGGCACAGTGGGGGCTTATTAGAAATTAAATATCATCACTTTGGAAAAGACGTTTAAATTTCAACTCAAGCAGTGGTTTAGAAATGAAGAGGGAGGTGGAGGCGATTTTAAGAGATCTTTTGAAACAAACTTTCTTTGGCTTTTTAAAGATAGTATTACATTCTCTTTATTTCTGATTACATTTGAGTATCCTTTGGAAATTTACTTCTCCCCCCCAGAAGATTATGTACAGTTGTTATACACAAAGTGATACATACTTAAAGTGCACAATTTGATGAGACTTGCATACACCTGTGAAGCCACCACCAAAAACAACATCATGAATATAGCCATCAGCCTCTAAATTTCTTTACGCCCTATTGTAATCCTTCTGCCCCACTCTTTCTACCCCTGCTGCCCTACCCTGCATCTTTAGGCAATCACTAATCTGTTTTCCATTGCTAAGGATTTGTTTGCACTTCTAGAACCTTATATAAATGGAATTATACAAAATATACTGTGCTTCAGTCTTTGTCCTCTCCTGCAGCTTATCTTCAGGTTTATCTGTTTTGTTCTGTGTCAGTAGTTGGTTTATGCTTGAAAAAACTTGAGCGTTTTTTCATTTGCTTATTTTATTTGCTCCTCTGTATATGTTCTGGGAAGTACCTGTTCAAATCTTTTCCCATTTTAAAAAATTACTTTTTTTCCTTAGTGAGTTTTGAGAGTTAAAAAAATATATATATATTCTAACTTGGGTTCTTTGTCTGATAAGTAACTTGTAAAACATCTCTCCCAGTTTGTGTTTTCATTGTCTTAATAGTGTATTTTGAAGAGTAGAAGTTCTCAATTTTTATGATTTCATTTTATCTTTTTTTCCTGTATCTTTAAATTGTGCTTTTCTTTGTGTGAATTATGTGAATTGTGCTTTTCTTGCTTTGTCAAGGAGGTCTTTACCTAAGTCAAGGTAAAAGAGATTGTCATTCCTGTGTTCTGTTACAAATATTATATTGTTTTTACATGGGTATGTGATCTGTTTTTAATTTTTGCATTTACTGCAGTGTATGACAAAATACTCCTTTCTAACAAACAGATTTTCAAGTGTTCCTGCACCATTTGTTAAACTACTACTACACTTCTTCCAGTGAATTCTTAAGCTCGTTTCTCAGTCTGCTGTGTTCTCATTTTCATTCAGTTCAAAATACTGATTTCTCTATTGATTTCTCCTTTGACTCATGGTTATCTATAAATATGTTATTTATTTTGGGGGTTTCCAGATATTTTTATGTTACTAATTTTTAATTTTTTTGTTGTATACTTTGTATGAACTGAATTCTTTTACATATATTGAAATTTATTTATAATCTTTTTGGGCAGTGTTTTGCTTGAACTGGAGGAGTGTATATTACTTTTGCTGGGTAGAGTGGTCCATAAATGTGAATTAGGTCAAATTGGTTGATGGTGTTTTCGAGTTTTCCATATTCTTTGTTTTTTAGTGGGAAAGGTGTTTTTTTAATGAGAAGGATGTTGCAGCTAATAATAGTTGGTTTCTCTGTTTCACCTCGTATTTCTTCATGTTTTGCTTCATGTATTTTGGGAACCATTTTTAATTGCATGGAAGTTTAGGATTGTTATATCCTCCTGGTATTTTATTAGATCCCTTTATCATTATCAAATTGCTCTTTTTATCTTGGTTATTCTTCTGGGATTCTTATAGTGTGAATGTTGGTCTGCTTGATAAGTCCTTTAAGCTATCTTCACACTTTATCATTCTTTTTCTTTTTGTTCCTCTGATTTGATGAATTCCACCGCCCTATCTTTGAGTTCACTGATCCTTTCTTGTGCTTCATCTAGTGTGCTGTTGAACCCCTCTCTGAATTTTTCACTTGAGTTATTGTATTCTTCAGTGCTGTGATTTCTGTTTGGTTCTTTCTTAACATTTTCTGTCTTTTGTTGAAATTCTCACTTTGTTCATCACTTTGCTCTCCTGACCTCATTGAGACTCTTTGTGACCATGACTGTGATTTTGAACTCTGTCTCAGGTAAATCAGTTATCTTTTTTTCTTTGTCTGATGTTTTATTTTGTTCTTCATTTTGGAACATAGTCTTTTATTCCTTGACTCTCTCTCTGTGTTGTGGTCTATGCATAGATACAACAGCCACCTCTCCCAGTCTTGGAGGAGTGGCCTTGTGTACCAGGTAAACCTTGTCGTTCAGCCCTGCTCTAGCTGGTGTTGTCTCTCAAACTTTTGTGGTTGTCCAAGCAGCCTTTGTTCTTAGTGGCTGTCACTAGTTGAGGGTCTGCTGATTCAGTAAGCACATAGATGCAGGCTGATTGAAAACTAGACCTTCAGGCAGCAGCCTTTCAAGTATGCAAATATACCTATATCAGGGGAAGACTGGGAGCTGATTGTTTCTGTCTGCTGCCTCTGTGATGTGCATTTGGGGGATAGCTGGTTAAGAACTGTTTCTCTGTTATAGTCTTCTGGGACTGATGAACTTAAGCCCTGCTGACCGCCAGATCAGTTGGTCAAGGGGCATCCCTTAGGTGGCTGCCACTGAAACCAGGGCACCATATGTGTGCACAGGCTCCTTTTGCGGGGGATACTGGTGACCTGCAGTTACACAGACAGAGGGAGAGTGTGAAGTTGGCACCTGCTGGCCTCCCAGGTCTCTTGAGAATATTGCAGGCCAGTATAAGCAACATGCCTTTTTTTTTTTAGCCACATGCCTTAATGTGTGTTAAATTAGAAGCCTACCCCTCAGGCCACAGCTATTAAGATAAGCAGATAGGCCTTTTGGTCTGTTTCAGTCTGCTGCCTCTGTGCCCTACCCTGGTTTAGCCCTATACTGAGTCTGTGCTGACCCTTTAAGAACTGTCTCTTAGCTTCCTATAGCTTTGTGGGTTTTGTGGAGTCAAGTCCCATTGGCTTTCAAAGCTAGATGTTTTAGGGGCCCAACTCTTAGGTGGAAGACTTAATAATTGGGGTGCCAGATGTGGCATCCAAACCCTTTGCTTCTTAGGGAGAAGTTGGGCATGGTAAGTTCCCTTCTGGTTATGTCACTGCACTGGGGGTAATATTTATGGTGAAAGTGTGTCTCAGCCTCTCCTATCCATTTTGATGTGGGTCTTTTTTTGTTCGCTGATGTGTAGCAGTCACTCATTTTCTGGACTTCTTTCAGAGGGAATTGTTCCATATGTAGCTGCAGATTCTGTGTGTCCATGGGAGGAGGTGAGTTCAGGAACTTCCTATGTTGCCATCTTGAATTAGAACTCTCAATTTTGTAATATTTTGTAAATGATTTTTGGCTTCTAAATGTCTTTTACTTCATGCTTGGATTTTTAAAATTTTGGGCAAACCTGCATGTTTATTTCTGTTATATAGGAATACCTTGCTTTACTGTGCTTTGCAGATAATAGTGTTTTTTAAAACTTGAAGGTTTGTGGCAACCGTGTGTTGAGCAAGTCTCTTGGCCCCGTTTTTGCAACAGCCTTTGCATTTTTCAGTAATATAGTATTTTTTAATTAAGGTATGTACATTGGTTTTTTTTAGACATAATGCTGTTGCACACTTTAATAGACTAGAGTATAGTGTAAACATGACTTTTGTATGCACTGGGAAACCAAAAAATTTGTTTGCTTCGCTTTATTGCAATATTTGCTTTATTGCAGGCGTCTGGAACTGACACAGCAATATCTCCGAGGTATGCCTGTATATAGTCTAGAAGTTTAGGCTTATTTGAAACTCTTATTTGAGGATATTTAAATCTGTATTAATTGTCTATCTTTTGTATGTCTTTCAGTTTCTTCAGATGATGTTTTAAGTGGAAAAACTATTTGTTTAAATGTTGCTTATATTTATCGTTTAAAATCAACATCATATATTGAGCACCTACAAAACTTGCTCTAAAGGATGTTAATATTTATGTTAACATATGCGTTGAAATAAAGAGGTGATATGCCTGTATTAGGACAGTCTGGGATCACTGAATTTTCACATAAATAGAATAAAAAAGGCTATTAACATTGTGAAAAAATGCATTATAATGTGAGGAAAGAAACATAGATTTCAACTCTAGTGGGAGAATATTCTGTTTTAATTCTGCCTTTTTTTGTGTGTGTGAGGAGGATCAGCCCTGTGTTAACATCTGCCAGTCTTCCTCTTTTTTTGCTGAGGAAGACTGGCCCTGGGCTAACATCCGTGACCATCTTCCTCCACTTTATATGGGATGCCGCCACAGCATGGCTTGCCAAGCAGTGCGTTGGTGCGTGCCCAGGATCCGAACCGGTGAACCCTGGGCTGCCGCAGTGGAGCGGGCGCACTTAACCGCTTGCGCCACTGGGCCGGCCCCTAATTCTACCTTGTAATGGCACTGTTTATATGGTTAATGGTTTTTCCCAGTAGGCAGTAAGGATTGTATATATGTAATTCATCTATAAAACAATGCTGGTATGAGACAGTTATTTTTGTAGAGGGCGTTACTTGCCCTAGTACAAAATATTCCATTCTTTTATGTATTTTTCATTTATAATCACAAATTATAATGTTCATGAATTATAATAATCACAAATTTGTAAATATTCAGTTGGATTTAAGCTTTGAAATGTACTAGGTACAAGTGACTTACTTCTTTTCTGACAATTTTTCATTGATCTTTCCAGTGTCTGACTTTCTTATAATTGAAAGAGAATGAATTTTAAATTGACTTTAGATTGAATCTAATTAATTTCCTACAATAAATCATGAAGAAGTCTTTAATGATAGTTCATTAGGAGACAAGCAAAATAGGTTAATTTTGTGGCATTTACTAAGTGTGGAAAAAAAAAATAAGCAAAGAAAAATGGAAACTTTGTAACATTTATTTTTTATCATTCTTGTCCTTTTGCTTTGAAATGTGTGTAAAACCATATCTTTCAGTCAGATTTTCTCAGTTTTGGCACTAGTGACATTTTTGATTGGATAAATCTGTTGTGGGGAGTTGATCTGTCTATATATTGTAGGATGTTGACCAGAATCTCCACACTTTGCCAGATGCCTTTGGGAGAGGAGCAAGTACCTCCCCCTGTTGCTGCCCAAGGTGGGGGTCATCTGCCCACCACAAGACATGCCAGTAGTCAAGAGGCAAGGAGGTTACGTTTCCAAGATCTTCTGTGCTTAGTAGTGTCAGCCTTCAGAAACAAACCCGTTTAAGAAGCAAAGTGTTTATTTGGGATTCAAGAATTGCAATTCAGAGAGCAGAGATTCAAGTAGAAACCCAAATAGTTTCCCCTTAGGGAGTAAAAGTCAGGGGCTTTTAAAGGCAAAGAAGAGTTCGTATTACATAGCATTTTAGTTGAAGTTGGAGGCAGAGAGCTAGTTTTGGCTAAACATTTATTAACTGTTGATTCTACAGAAAGTGACAATCCTCAGTCTTTGTGATCAGAATGTCTGTTCTCCTGCTGACTTCTCAAACAGTTTTTCTTGTAAAATAATTGTTGTTTTTGCCCAGTCCAAAGATTTGGCCCAAAGGTCAAGACAGCAAGGTGATTTCTCTGGAAAGGTAGCTCCAACTCCGTTTTAAAATAGCTCCACTGTAGTCAGTTTTGACAGAAGCAACTCAGATTGCAGAGAAACTCCAGAACACTGTTCTTTCTGATATTTTAGTATAAAATCTTCATTTCTTCCTTCTGCAAACTTGTGAAGTTGAAAATGAAGGACTCTTTTAAGTGTTATTTTTCTCTCTTAAAAAAGTATGAGGGGATGTATGTGTCTGTGTGTGTGTGTTTTGGGGTGGGATAATATTAGTATGTTTGAAGTATATGAGGCGGATTAGGAAGAAAGCAGTTGAAAGACACTGTATGGTAAGTCTAAAAGCTAGCATAGTTTCTTTGCCAATACAATAGCTAATGAGTACAAATAGTAGCTACCATTGAGCACTTCTGTCTAATAGAAATGTGTTGTGAAGCACACATTATTCATGTCATATAATTTTAAATTTTATACTAGCTGTATTAAAAATAGCAAAAGGGGGGCCCTCCACTCTTTGGTTAAAATTCTCTGCCCTCTGTTTTGGCTGCCCGGGTTTGTGGGTTTGGATCCCGGGCGCAGACCTACACCAATCTTCAAGCCATGTTGTGTTGGTGACCCATGTGCAAAATAGAGGAAGATTGGCACAGATGTTTGTTAGTTCAGGGATAATCTTCCTCAAGCAAAAAAAGGGAAGATTGGCAAAGGTCAGGGCAAATCTTTAGCAAAAAAGCAAAAAGAAACAGATGAAGATAATTTTAATAATATCTCTTATTTAACCTAATATATCCAAAATATTACTTTAATGTGGTTAATATAAAATTATTAGTGAATATTTTATACTTTCTTAATGTGATCTTTGGAATCTGCTGTGTAATTTACAATTGCAGCATATGTCTTTTTGGACTTGTCACATATCAAAAATTCAAAATCAGATATTCAAAAATCACTTCTGAGTACTGGCTACTGAAATTTAATGAAGTTCTTTTTACCTGTGCCTATTTGAGAGTCATTTTGTTATATGAACTAGGGTCAAAGTAATAATTTAGATTTGAAACAGATATAAAGTCATTAAGGAACTCCTACATTCTCTTACTTGGCAGGTCTTGGGCCCCTTTTTTGTATAGGAATGCACTTAGATCACAAATGATGATGGGTCTGTTAATAAATACTTAGAAAGCTTTTTGTTCTCAGAAATTGAATCCTGAGTCTGTGGTAGAAGTGACATATTGATTGCTTTAATTTCTTGACTAGTCTCATGTGGTGTATATACATTCTCTCAGAAGGATGAAGTTAGAATTTTGCCTTTTGCTTAATGCTTATATTTTTCATTTCTAGGCTGTCCGCTGCTACGAATCTTTAATCTTAAAAGCTGAAGGAAAAGTGGAGTCTGATTTATTTTGTCAATTAGGTCACTTCAACCTCTTATTGGAAGATTATCCAAAAGGTAATATTTTTCTCTTTTAAAATTTCTGCTTGATTTATGTTTTCATCATATATAAATGTAATTGGTTTTACTTTTCATCAAGTACACTTACTACTGTTTTTTAGTTTCTTCTGTTAAGCTCATAAACACAGTAAGCAATGAGAAAGAAAGTAGAGTAAATGGATGTGAAAATTTTATATAATTTCATGTAAATATACAATAAATTTGATCATTATATAATGCTCATAACAACCTACGTGTGCATTGCTGTTTTGCTTGCCCTTGTGAAAATCTGTGTTCTTTAACGTCCTTACCACCACAGAAAGAGATATAGTTTGATATCTTTGTCTGTAAATGCACATGCGGACATTTTGGAAAGAGTAACACTGTAGTGTTTTCCAACACCACCAAATGGTTCTCCAATTCTCAGCAGTGTCTTACAAATTTACCTCAATTCTGACACTGTATATCTGGAGATAGCATTGATTGCACAGGTAAAGGACTCAGTCCTGCACGATTATCCCACCTCAGATGGGATATATATCTTGCCAGTTGCAAGTCAAGGTTGTCACCTGTGCTTGTGATTGACTAGCTATAAATCAGAGGTTCCCAAGACCCCCTCCCTGGGTTTGATTATTTGGTGTAATGGCTCACAAAGCTCAGGCAAGAATTGACCAGTTTAGTATAAAGGATATTATAAAGAATACAGCTGAACAGCCAAAATGGAGAGGTACGTAGGGCAAAATCTGGAAGTGTCCCAAGCTCAGGAGCTTCTGTCTCTGAGGAACTGTGGCATGTTTGCCAACCCCAAAGCTCAAAAACTCATGAAATCTCAGTGTTCAGATGTTTGTTATAGAGCTTAATCTGCATGTTTTCCCCCACCCGCTCAGCCTCATCTTGACATTAGTAAGGGCTCCACAGTAAGTCATCTCCTTAGCATAAATTCTGGTGAGCTCAGAATGGGCTCTTATGAATAACAAAAGACACTCCTATCACTCAGGAAATTCTGAGTGCTTTAGGAGCTCTATATAAGAACATAAATGTAAAATGAATGCTTTCCAGTAATAATATGTATTGTATATATATTAGGATCCATTATATATGTATATATGATATATAACTCATTACACAGGTACATATGTGTATATATGCATACATCTTATATGTAATATATAATACAAAATATATAAAATATACACTGTGTATATTTGCAGTATATTATGTACAATATAATATTTCTGCAATTGCAAATGTTATGTACAGTAGATGCTCATTTTTATGGTAGTCCAGTAAAGTAGCAGGAAACACTGAGTTAGCAAATACTAAACTGTCTCTTCTAAGGGAAATATAGGATTAAGTTCTTGTTAGCTTCTAGCCACCGCATTTTTGTTAATTAACCAATACATGGCCTTGGTTTATGTGTGTTTCTGTTTAAAGGCTTGTTATTTAATGTATGTTGTTGATTTATTACCATTGAACTCATGGTCAGCAGTGCTATAACTCAGTCCTTGAATGAAGCTGTAGGGGAGGAAGAAATATTCCTCTACCCCCTAGAGCCTTTTGGGTGTTCTAGGAATTAAATTGACGTGAGACAGAATAACAGGAGAAAATCAAACAAAGTTTAATAACATGTCTAAATGGAGATAGCTAGGAAAACTGAGTAACTCTCCAAAATAGCCAAAGCCACTGCCTTAAATACCATCTTCAGCTAAAGACAGAGGTGGATGTCGGGGGTAGTAGTTTGGGACTTCAAAGAGGAGGAAGGGAATTCACATGGAGATGAAATGCAGATGTTTGGTAAACAGATGTTTGTTTTGTCAGCTATAGACCATGTGACCCTAGGGAGAGAACTTTGATAAATGTGGGTTTAGTGAGGATCCTCCCAGTCTATCATACCTAGAGTTATCTATGGTGATGGCCTGTCCAGGACCGGCCTTTTAACTTAAATCCTTTCAGGCAGTTAGGGAGACAGTAAGTTTCTTTCAGAGCCTTTTGCCCTTACAAGTAGTGAAGCCAAAACATTGTAGAGTGGCCAATTCTGATGCCGCACAAGTTTAATCTTTGCTCTCTATGTGGCTCATATAGACTTCTTGCACTTAGGAACACTAGGGAGCCCTTCAGCACTGCACTTGGGGGATTTTTAAACAGCAAAATCACTGACAAAAAGTGCAAAAATGGAAAAAAGTAATACTAAGTATACTAGAAAAGGGACACTTTTTTACTTAGCATACTTAGTTACACTTAGTTTACTTAGTATGAAAGAACAAGAAGGCAGAGCATTAATTACCTTGTTCAGCCTCAGCTGGGAACATGTGGGTCAGGCCACTCATTTTTCTCCTCCTGCACAGGACTGTGAATGAGTTGAAAGTGCCACAAGTATTGATTATGGGGTTATGAATAAATTGTAGTGAATATGTGAATTTGTAAATATGGAATCCTTGAATAATGAGAATTGATGGTATATCTCACAGGTGATACATTTTTGCTTATGCATTAGGTCATCTTCTGTTCTTTCATTTTATTTTTTTAAATGTTTTGTGAGGAAGATCAGCCCTGAGCTAACATCCATGCTGATCCTCCTCTTTTTGCTGAGGAAAACTGGCCCTGAGCTAACATCCGTGCCGACCTTCCTCCACTTTATGTGGGACGCCACCACAGCATGGTCTGACAAGCGGTGCTTCGGTGTGTGCCCGGGATCCGAACCTGGGCCGCCAGCAGCAGAGTGTGCGCATTTAACCACTACGCCACGGGCCGGCCCATAATCTTCTGTTCTTTCAGCTAGAGATTCATGGGAAATTTGTAAAGTATATATATTTTCACTTGATGATGTACATTTAGTCTTTTGTTGACATTAAAAGACAGAATAGTGATATAAACTTGTGACCTCTGAAATATATATATATCTCTCTGAAAGCTGATAAATTTTTGCGTATGCATCAGGTGATTTTCCACTTATCTTCAGATATAAAGTATAGCACATCTTGGCCGGCCCTGTGGCTTAGTGGTTAAGTGCGCGTGCTCCACTGCTGGCGGTCCAGGTTCGGATCCTGGGCACGCACTGATGCACCACTTGTCTGGCCATCCTGAGGCCGCATCCCACATACAGCAACTAGAACGATGTGCAGCTATGACATACAACTATCTACCGGGGCTTTGGGGGGAAAAAATAAATAAATAAAATTAAAGTATACCACATCTTCATATAACTTCATTTAAATGTATTTAGAGTTTTTGAGTTACAGTTTGAAAAATAACACGTGTAGCTTCCCTCTGTACTTTCCTTATAAACTTCTGTGAAGATTTCTCTTAACACATTTCATGGGTCGCAGTTTGGGGCATCACTAATTTAGTCTGATTTATTCAAGGTATATGTTATGACTTTGCTAAATTAACGTTTGTTAAATGTAGAGCACGGGATGCTAGATGGTGAGCCAGGGTTCAGCAAAAGACCACAAGAGAAAAGACCACAAGAGTTTATTACTCACAGGTCCTAGAGGAAGTAAATATCATGCCTTGAGGAGCCACATGAGGGTACAGGCAGAAAGGCGGGTAGGACCTGGGGCACATTTCTTTTCTATGTGAGTGGAGTGCTTTAGGGTCCTAGGGCTAAGGCCAGATTGGTCAGTTGGAAAAGCCAAAATGGGGTTTTGGTAAGTCCCGTGGGAGTCTTATCTAAGGGGCACACAAGGGGAAGGCCCAGGGAGGCAGGGAGATTATCACAAGGGCTGTTGGGGAAGTCATATCAGGAACTTTGGCTTGTGCCTCCAGCTAGCAGGCTGCTAGTGGGGCTGCTGTCTAGGAGATATGGTTACATGAAGCAGCGGCTGGTGTCAGTTTAAGGCCACTGCAGGCCTCTTGACCAAACAGAATGGATGCTGAGGCAGAAATACCATGGATTAACTTAGATAAGCCATGAACAGGATAGAATTAGAAAATGCAGTAGAAAAGTGTCCAGGGTAGCAGAATAATGACCATAACCCATGTTTTTAGATGTCTAGGCCCATGGTTATTCCTCTTTAGATTAAGTAGTTGATGGGATTGGTAACAGATAAAAGTTCTGGTAGCTTTGAGAACTCAGGAATTTGTAGCAGAACATATTGGAAGACAAAAAAGGAACAAAACTTTCTTGGAGTCTTTTGTATTAAGCCAGTTGTAAGATACTGATGATCTTAATGTAAATGTTATTTTAGTAGTGTCAGAGAAATAATAAATCCAAAGGAGTTTTCATCAGATGCGTTAATTTGATTTGATGACCTAAAGGAGATGCTGAGTTAGTAGTAAAAGGATTCTTTGTTTGCTTTTCTGCTTATCCTCACAGCTTGCTTGTGTCTTCTAAATCGCAATCTTCATGTTGTTGAGAAAGTAGGACATATGTTTATTGTGGTGAATGCTGGCCGGGACTTTTTCCCAAATGTTATATATAGCAATACTACATTTAAGTGGAGATTTTTTTAGGCAACCATAGATTTGTATATGCAGAAAGGTGCTAGAGTGCGAGTTACATACATCAACCATTTATATTGTGGTAGTTAGTAAAAGTTCATATAAACTCTTAGAGATACCATATCCTAGGATAGAAATACAAGTTTTCAATTTTACTCTTTTTTTTTTTTCTTTTTTTAATGTGAGGAAGATCAGCCCTGAGCTAACATTCATGCCAATCCTCCTCTTTTTGCTGAGGAAGACCGGCCCTGTGCTAACATCTATTGCCAGCCGTCCTTTTTTTTCCCCCTTTTTCTCCCCAAAGCGCCAGTAGATAGTTGTATGTCGTAGTTGCACATCCTTCTAACTGCTGTATGTGGGATGCCTCCCCAGCATGGCCGGACAAGCGGTGCGTCGGTGCGCGCCCGGGATCCGAACCTGGCCACCAGTAGCAGAGCGTGTGCACTTAACCGCTAGCCACCGGGCTGGCCCTCAATTTTACTCTTGAAAAAGAAATTAAATAAATAAGTGCCAATCAGTGCAACTGACAGGTTTGTTTCCTCCTTTTCTTCGTTTCATCCTCCCCGTTCTCTTACTTCATGGTGGCTAACTTATTATTGCAGGGTCAGGTGTTGTCCTAGCTGCTGAGGATGAAGAGAGAAATACCCAGTTCGGGTCTTTAGTTAGTGCATATTCCAGTATAGAAGTATAGATTAATTTCATATTGTCTCCATCCTTCCTCTTCTTTTGTGCCTACCTCTGAAGAAGAAGTCTTCCTTTCCTGCCAGAGCATCCTTCATCTGTGTTGTTGGTGCTTTTCCACTTTGTGTTGTCTGTATCGACTTGTGGCATTACATTCTTTAGTGTTGACAGTCTTAACTTAGAACCATAATATTATCCAATCAAAGTTTCCCTCTAGAAATAGACAACTTAAGCATGCTAAGGTCACTAGCCTTCTTAATCCTTATCTTGACCCTCCCTACTTTCTAAGGGTGTTTCTCTAGATTTCTCTTTCAGCCTTCTTATAATATATAGATTCTGTTCATCTGTTACTACTTACTACTGTACTGAAGAACTTTTTAGTTTGCTTGTGACCTGCAACGAGAGATATAATGACTTGATGTGATAGTTGGTGGTGAGGCCATAGAGGCCTAATAGATGAGGCTGGATTTGGAATCCAGGTTGGCTTGACTTGGAAACCACTTCTTTTCCTTCTATATCCTGCTGTTTTTCCCCCTTTCACACTGTTGACTATTCCTGATTTTTAAAATAAAGCACAAAAAGTATATTTATTTTAACATTAACATAAATACTGTGTTCATTGGGGAAAAAAATTAGAAAACAGATAACCAAAAAAAATTGACAAGCGATGTGAGAGCTGTTGCTGTGTTGGTTTGTTCACATCTGTATTTTCTTGCATAGATCTTGGTGACAGACGTATAATAACTTCAGGATTATTTTATGAATGGTTCAGTAACCCACTTGCCTCAGTATTTTGATAAAAATCCTAATAGACTATTGTACCAGTATAAACATTTTCTAAATTTAAAATTTGTGTTACACTCTGCATGCTGTTTCATGACTTTCTTTGACTCAGTGGAGCATGCTAATTGGTTTATAGGATTGGTAAAACTGAAGCTTTAGAAATCTGTTGTGGGAGATTGGTGTTAAAATGGTTGGTAATCCATTCATGTTAAGTGTTGAAGGAAAACAGTGATCTTACCTAAAATAATGTTAAAAGATTTCTTAGTGGGACGAACAAGGGCAACTTGAGCCAATAAAGATGCAAGAATCACAAAATGAGGAGTATGAATTTTGATTTACCAAGGGAAGAATCAGGTAGACAGTTGCTGCAATCATTTTAGAACAGACATTGTGCATTATAAGAAAGTCTAATGATCCTTATTCCTTCCCCATCTTCTATTTAAGACTTCAGAAAAATCTAGTTATAGTGGGATCAGGAAATTTTTTCCAGTGGATCAGTACCTGACTTAAATACTAGAAATAAGGACAATGCTTTGGATAAGATGATTTCACTAGAAAGTTATAATGATGGAGTCTTTAGTTTAAGTAACCTATTTAGAATAGAAGACAAAATATGTTAAAATTTCTTTTTTTGTGAGGAAGATCAGCCCTGTGCTAACATCTGCCAGTCCTCCTCTTTTTTTGCTGAGGAACACTGGCCCTGGGCTAACATCCATGGCCATCTTCCTCCATTTTATGTGCGACGCCACCACAGCTTGGCTTGCTAAGCAGTGCGCCTGGGATCCCAACCAGCAAACCCTGGGGCGCCACATCGGAGCGCGAGCACTTAACTGCTTGCGCCACTGGGCCGGTGCCTAAAATTTTTCTTAAAATAAGATGCTGAGACTAATGACGTAGACTATAATTCTTGAGAACTCATGTAAATGGGTGGAAAGATAACAGATAAACTTAAGTATAAGGTGACAGCCTAGATTAGATAAACAAGTTTAGCTTACATAATGAGCTGTGAATTTTAAATTTTAGAGGTTGAAAATGAAAGATAACCATAATACTCTCCTAAGGCCCTTTTCTTAGACCATGACTTAAATATACTCTTATAATTCTATTGGTTTTTATATGTATGGCCAAATGTACACTAAAATTTTATTTTATCAGTTTTTACAGAGTTCCTATATACCCCATTTCCCCTTTTATTAATATCTTAAGTTAGGATAGTACATTTGTCACATTACTTATGAAGGAGAATTGAGACTTTATTATTAACAAAAGTCTCTATTCACAGTTTCTTAGATTTTAATTCATGTCATTTTTCTGTTCCAGAATCCCATCCAAGATAGTTCATTAGATTTCTCCATGTGTTCTTAGGGTTCTCTTTGCTGTGACAATTTCTCAGAGTTTTCTTGTTTCTGATAACATTGATAGTTTTGAGTACTGGTCACATATTTTGTAGAATGTTCCACAATTGAGATCATGTTGTTCTCATGATAAGAATGGGGTTCTGGGCTTTTAAGAAGACGACCATAGAGATGAATTGCATTTTCATCACATCATATCAGAGATGCATATACACACACACACACACACACACACACACACACACACACCCACCCCCACACCCACACCCACACACCCACCCACACACCCACCCGTAAATATTTATTAGGACATGTATATACACAGATCTGTTAACATTTCTATATGTAACCGTCACTTATTATATTAAACAGAAATTTATCCTTATGTCTCTAACTCTGATTTATTAACACATGGATCGTTCTCACCTTCTCTGTTTGCTTATGTGTAATCTCATACTCCAGTGGTAAGAAACCTAGCCCCTACCATGTGCTATCCATTTACTTGTGTATTCAGTTTCGGTATACATATAGAGCACTATCTCAGTTGTTAATGCATAATTCTGTGGAGGATAACTTTATCAATTAGAGTACAGTGCTTATGTACAGTTCCTTTGCCCTTTAGTTTTACAAGCCCCTCTAATTTCCAAAGTTACTTAGGTCAGCACTTTTCTCCCCAGTCTTTTCAGTGAAGTGGTTTCATGTATTTGTAGTACAATGAGATTCTTGGTACATTCTGCTTTCTATTCTGGAAATCCCCTGACCTCCTAGATGATTTGTTTAAAAATTAGCATACATTAAGTTTTACTCTTGGTGCTGTCAAGCAATGTGGGTTTTGACAAATTAATATATTTACTATTAAACTATCAAAGAGAATAATTTTACCACTTTAAAAATTCCATGTGCTTCCTCTATTCAGCCCTATTCTTTTCACTTGAACTTATGGTGAATGTGTTTGCTGTTTCTCTAGTTTTACCTTTTCCAGGATGTCGTATTAGTAGAATCAGATAATATGTCGCCTTTTCAGATAGGCTTGATGCTCTAACATATTTTTGTATGATTTGATGGCTTCTTTCCTTTTATTGCTGAATAATATTCCATTTTATGGAGATAGCACAGTTTGTTTATCCATTCTCTTTATCATTTAAAAAATATTAAGTAAACACTTGCTATTAATTTTAAGGCCCTCTTGTATCTTTAAGTACCTTATGGTGTTAGAAGTGATAAGGAATACATTATGTGATAAATAATAAATGATAAGGCATAGTCTATGCACATAAACTATTTTAGAAAAAAATTAATGTAATGAAGAGGCCTAAGAAAGACACTGATATAGTACCTGCATATCTAGAGGGATTATTATATCAAGAACGGCTATAGGGAAGTGACATTTCACATTGGGATTTAGAGAATAATAAGATTTTCACAACCAGAAGCCTGAAAATGAGTCGTTTTAGAGGTATTGAAAAACTACTGAATGTTTTTGGGGAGTTGTTATATCTTAGCTGTACTTTGGAGAACTTAACTAGGTAGTGGTATATGGGTTAAATAAAGTAGAGCATAATGAGCTGTGAAAGTAATAGTAGAAGTGATGAAAAATGATCAATTTCTATTAGGGAGAAAGAAGAAATATCAAGGATGGAATTTTTATGGGAGGTGTTAGTTATGGAAGAATTTCTGACTTGTCACTGGGATTAAGGTGAGGATCTCAGATGATTGAGCATGGGTAATAGCAAGACAGTAACAGTGAATCAAGAGAGAAGGTAATTTTCTGATAGGAATAACAAATTAAGAAATGGTTTGCTTTCTGTTTTGAGGCTAGTTGGTTTCTGTCATTATGTAAGATAATTTCTAAAATTTTAGGGAAAAAAGTCCTTGCTATAGTACAACCAGAGAATACTAAAAAGGGAGTTGGCAGGTAAAATAAACTGATAGCATAGTTGCAAGGCAAGTCCATCAAAGGCAAATTGGAGCGCTTGCTTTTTTTTTTTTTTTTTTTAGATAACAAATCTCTTTATTATGTTTTTTCTTTTCTTTTTATCTGTATATTTTTGTTTCCTTTGAGATGTTCTCTTTGACCTATGGATTAATTAGATGTGTTTAATGTAGAAGTGGTTAGAGATTATCCTTAGTTTTTCTTTATTACTTTCTACTTTGATTCCATGATGGTCAGCGGAATAGTCTATATGATTTAAATTCTAAATTTGTTGAGGTTTGTTTTATGGCCCAGAATATGGTCTGTTTGTAGTGAATGTGCCATGGCATTTAGAAAAAAATGTATTCTGCTTATGATGTTGTTGGAGTGTCCTACATGTCAGTTAGATTGTGTAGTTTGAGATGAGAAATTTGTTGTCGTTCATATTGGTGTTCACCTGTGGGTAATGTGTCCTATTCTCTGATGGCTTTTAAGATTCTTTTTTCTTTGTCTTTAACTATTTTTCAGAAGCTTAATCATGTTGAATCTTTGTGTGGATTTTTGTTGTTGTTATCTTCTTTTAATTCACTCAGCTTTTTGACCTTTAGGTTTGTATTACTTTTGCCAAATTTGAGATTTTTTTTTAGCTATTATTT
The DNA here is from genome assembly GCA_028646465.1 of Rhinoceros unicornis. Lineage (NCBI taxonomy): Eukaryota > Metazoa > Chordata > Mammalia > Perissodactyla > Rhinocerotidae > Rhinoceros > Rhinoceros unicornis. The sequence continues at coordinate 228,305 of JAQQSS010000042.1, read as the reverse complement.
CACCGAATATTCTTTTAGTTCTGCTTTCTTTCTCCTCTACTTCTGGGACTGTGGTGATATATATGATGCATTCTATGGTATTGTTCCATGGGTCCCTGAGCCTCTGCTGATTTTTCTTTTCAGTCTTCTGTTTGTTTTCCATATTGGGTAAATCTGTTACTCTCTTAAGTGTACTGATTCTTTTTTTTTATAATTTTATTTATTTATGTGTTTTTTCCCCCCAAAGCCTCAGCAGATAGTTGTATGTCATAGCTGCACATCGTTCCAGCTGCTGCATGTGGGACGCAGCCCCAGCACGGCCGGAGAAGCGGTGCGTCGGTGCACGCCCGGGAACCGAACCCGGGCTGCCAGCAGCGGAGCGCTTGCACTCAACCGCCAAGCCGTGGGGCTGGCCCTGATTCTTTTTTTATTGTATTTTTCAGTTCTAAAAATTCCTTTTTGCTGTGTTATAACTTCTACTGTTTTGGTGAGATTTTCTATATTTGTTTTGTTAAAACCCAAAATTCAACTGAGTAAATTTTAAAGATCTTATTGGCTTTATTCAGCTATTCATAAATCAGGCAGCATCCTGTCTAGCAGATGGAAAGGAACTCTGAAAAGCTTTATCAGGCAAGAAGAGATTTTATAGGCAGAAGGGAACAGGAACTAGGAAGTTGTACTAGGCGAGAGAAGTGGATTGGTATTGCAAGGTTATGTTCCCTATGGAGGATGGCAGGAATCTGTCAGGCAGATTACCTAACTAAAGTGGATCAGGCAGTACCTGATTGACTGGTTTAAGATTTCATTTCTGAGACAGTTGAAACTATAATTAAGTATAGGTTTAGTGATGTGGGGCTTACTATAAAGCGACTCCATTTGGGGCCTGTTTGTTGCTTATATAAACTTGTGTGAAGGCTGCTTTAAAGTCCTTGTCATGTAATTCCAACTTTTTTTTTCTTTTTTATCAGGAAGATCAGCCCTGTGCCAACATCTGCCAATCCTCCTCTTTTTTTGCTGAGGAAGACTGGCCCTGAGCTAACATCCGTGCTCATCTTCCTCCACTTTATATGGGACGCTGCCACAGCATGGCTTGCCAAGTGGTGCGTCGGGTGTGCGCCTGGGATCCGAACTGGCGAACCCTGGGCCGCTGCAGCAGAGTGCATGCACCCAGTTGCTTGCGCCACCGGGCCGGCCCCTGTGATTCCAACTTTTGATCCATCTTGGTTTTGTTGTCTTTTGATTGTCTTTTCTCATTTATGTTGCAATTTTCCTGAATTTATGATGGATGATTTTTTATTGTGTTCCATTCATTTTGTTGGTGATACTAAGAGACTATGTCATGTTTAAGTGTTTTATTTTAGTTACCCTGTTTAGGTTTAGCATGCAGGTCCTGGTTTACTTTTGTGGACTGTGGTTATAATGCCAATTTAAATTTCAGAGGCTTTGTGATGCTGTTTGCTTTTGTGATTTATCTTGTGCTGCTTGGGCTTCCACTGATCACTGCTAGTGCTGCCCCAAGGGATAGGAGGTGGCAGAAAGATCTTCCTCAGGTCCACCAACTGGTGCCTCTAGGTAAAGAAAGAGGATCTCTGGCTCTTGGTAACAAAGAGGTTTTCCATGCTGGGCTGCTTGGGGTGGGATACCCCTCACTGGTCTTGACCACCTTGCTGTTGTCTCTGGGTAGCACAGTGGAGTTGAAGTCAGCAAGCATGAAAAGGCTTCTTGGGAGAGAACTTGTTGAGTTTGGGACTCGCTTCCTTGTGCAAAATTCTGGCCTCTTGGTGCTGAGAGAAGGAGGGTAGGTTTAAGCGTGGGAAAAGGAGAGAGTTTACCGTGGCCATTCTGTTGTCTGCAGGGCTTTCCATCAACCTCTCTTGCCCAGTGGTGCCAGGCTCACTTGCTTTGTCAAAGGTTCTCCCATTCCATCCAGGCGAGAAAAGAGCCTACCTGGCCTGCCTTCTCTTGCTAGGTTTGGAGTCAGAAAACATTGTATTTTGTTGACCTGGTGGATAATAGTAGGGGCTCCTCCAGCTATATATTTTTTTGAGGCTGGAGTCCCTAAACATTCTGCATTCCTCTCTTACACTTTTCTGAATTTTCTTTTGATTGCCTTGTGATTTCCAAGGTTTATAGTTTTACTTATTAGGGAGGAGCAGGGAGACTAGTCTCTTCCGTCTTGCCCAGACAGAAAGTCTCTTGTAGCATTTACTTTTGTGCCTTTGAATTTGGGACTTAGATTCAAGAAGACCGTAATTCGCAGTTTATCATATATTCATATGGTTGCATTGTATCTCCTAATTTGCCTATTCTGAGAGGAATTTCATGAAGACAGGTGATATATTCATTAAATTAATAACATATTCTCTAAATTTGTTGAAATTTAATCAGCTGCTTTTGAATAAAATGGTAACAGAAAGAAATTAGTTTTATGTGGATTGATGCCTTACCAGTCTTTTTAAGGGTCTTTCACTTCGTATTAGGCTGGACTTTATATAAAACTAGTATATTGCTGGGGCCGGCCCAGGGGCATAGTGCTTAAGTTCGAGAGCTCTGCTTCAGCAGTCCAGGGTTTGCAGGTTCGGATCCCAGGCGTTGACTGACGTGCCGCTTATCAAGCCATGCATGCTGTCGTGGTGTCCCATATAAAGTAGAGGAAGATGAGCGCGGACGTTAGCTCAGGGCTAATCTTCATCACACACACACACCAAAAAACCAGTATATTGTATATAAAAATACCTCTGAACAGTTTCTCAGAATGTATTGTCTCTTGTTAAAAAAAAGATTTCCATTGAGAAATATGTTTGCAGTTATGTACTCATTTTATAATTGTTGTACACCCTCCATTCCCCAACAAGCAGTGAACTTGAGAGAAATACAGTACATCTTAGTTTGTTAGTGGTCCTGGTGGAAATAATATGGGTTAAGCCAGGATTTGTTAAATTTAATTGTGTACCACCATGCACCCCCTTTTATAGTTTTTATTAGAATTATAGTTTGCTGTAGGAGTTTCACGTCTAAGCCCTGAAAACAATAATTCTCAAATTTCAGAGTGTACCAGAAACCTAAAGAGTGTGTTAAAAACCAGGCTATAGGCTCTGTTGCCAGATTTTCTGACTCGATGTCAGAGATAGGGCATGGGGATTTGCATTTCTAACTGGAATAGGGAATTCTGATACCTGGAAGTATGCTTTGAGAACTGTTGACCTACAAGTTAAATTTTTTAGCTAAGTATTTAAAGTCTTTCTAGACTCTTAATTTCTTAGATTAATAGTTCTTCCTTTTAGGCCTTTAAAAATTCTCTTAATTTTGAACTTTTTTAAAATCAGAAAGTAGATGACTTCAGTTTATATTGTTTTCAGTTATGAATGTAAAAATCCATTGTTTATGCTCTGCTTTAGTAATACTATACTAAAGAAGTAATATTTACCTGTCTGAGTTATCTAAGTGTGTACCCTATATGTTTTATTGTCATCAACTATTGATAGATAATTCTGCTAAAGACCTAATTTTAAAATGAGAAGTTTAGCCAAGCATGTATTAGTAAAATTCAGTACTGACATTAATCTACTGTCATAAAAGAGTATAAAAAATGCTGGTGATATTTTGTTTATAATTTGGTTTTGGTGCCTACCATTGGTTTTGAGTTCATAATCAGTTTTATATGCTGTGTTGAATAGTACTATTTGAACGTTGACAACGTATGCCTGCAGGAGAGAGATGTACTTTTAGGAGGGTAACTTTTAATAGTGTTTTGAATTGTGTGAACTTGTTCATTGAACATTAAATACAAAAAATCTGTCTGGTCTATGTGTGATACTTCAGATCTTTCTGATTTTTATTTGCATTTTTTATTTTTATTTTACAGATGAATTAGTCATGTCTTTTAGAGTTCACTCTTTCTTAACCCTCCTTTATTAAATGGTACCATCAGGGATGAGGGCTCTCTGTATTACTTATCATTTTTCTCTTTCACCTAAGAGAAGTTTGAAGGCAGGCAATCCAGTTCTGGTAATGTTGACTCCACAAAATTATCAGAGACCTAGGCTTTCCATTGTGATGATTATAGAAAGCCTTTAGAGTTTGAGCTTCTTTTATTTACTGTATTACACTTAAAATTCCTTCATATTATTGGATGTATCAGTGGTTACTCTTATTGCTGGGTAATATTCTTTTGTCTCAAAGTTCTACAGTGTGTACCCAGCACTCATTGGAGGGGCTTACATTGGATTATTACTTATAGTTTTTGGTAGTTGTGGAGAAAGCTCCTAAAAAGTTACATACAGGTTTTTGTATGAATTTAAGTTTTAATTAGACTTAGGAGTGAATTGCTGGGTCACGTGGTAAGTCTATTAAAACTTTATAACAGGGGCTGGCCCGGTGGCGCAAGCGGTTAAGTGTGCACGCTCCGCTGCAGCGGCGCATGATTCAGCCATGCTGTGGCAGCGTCCCATATAAAGTAGAGGAAGGTGGGCGCGGATGTTAGCTCAGGGCCAGTCTTCCTCAGCAAAAAAAGAGGAGGATTGGCAGATGTTAGCATAGGGCTGATCTCCTCACACACACACACAAAAACGCTTTATAACAAATTGCTCATAGTTTCCCCAGGTAGCTGTTCAAGTTTGCCCAATAGAAAGGTATGAGAGTCACAGCTGCTCTTTCTCTTTGCCAGAACTTGGTATTGTTAATGTTTCGTGTTAGACATTTTACTAGGTGTGGTTACATTTCCATAATGATGGTGACCATCGTGTGCTTACATGCAATCTACTTATCTTTGTTTGTGATCTTTTTTTTTTAATTGATGTCTTAATAGTTTATAACATTGTGAAATTTTAGTTGTGCATTATTCTTTGTCAGTCACCATATAAATGCCTCCCTTCACTCCTTGAGCCCAACCCCAAGGTCTTTTCCCCTGGTAGCCATTAAACAGTTCTCCCTGTCCGTCTGTTACTTTATATTCCATGTATGAGTGAAATCATGTGGTGTTTGTCTTTCACTCTGTGGCTTATTTTGCTTAATATAATACCATCATCCAGGTCCATCCATGTTGTTGCAAATGGGACAATTTTGTCTTTTTTATGGGTGAGTAGTATTCTATAGCGTATATATACCACACCTTCTTTATCCCGTCATCAGTTGAGGGACGCTTGTGTTGTTTCTAATTCATGGTTATAGTGAATAATGGTGCAGTGAACATAGGGGTGCATAAGCCTCTTTGGATTGCTGATTTCAGGTTCATTGGATAGATACCCAGTAGTGGGATAGCTCGATCATAAGGTATTTCTATTTTTAATTTTTTTGAGGAATCTCCATGCTATTTCCATAGAGGCTGCACCAATTTGCATTTCCACCAGCAGTGAATTAGGGTTCCTGTTTCTCCACAACCTCTCCCGCATTTGTTGTTTTTTGTCTTGATGATTATAGCCATTCTAACGGGTGTAAGGTGATATCTTAGTGTAGTCTTGATTTACATTTCCCTGATCATTAGTAATGTTGAACGTCTTTTCATGTGCGTATTGGCCATCTATATATCTTACTTGGGAAAGTATCTGTTCATATCATTTGCCCATTTTTTGACTAGGTTGTTTGTTTTTTTGTTGTTCAAGTGTAGGAGGTCTTTATATATTATGGAGATTAACCCCTTGTTGGATATGATTTGCAGATATTTTCTCCCAGCTGATGAGTTGCCTTTTGCCTCATTTCATTTGTCTTGTAGAAGCTCTTTAATCTGGTGAAGTCTCACTTGTTTATTTTCCTTTTGTTTCTGTTGTCTGAGTAGACATGGAATATGAAACGAACCGTTTCATATTTGACCGTTGTCAAATAGTGTACTGCTTATATATTATTCAGGAGTTTTATAGTTTCAGGTCTTTGATCCATTTTGAGTTGATTTTTGTGTATGGTGAAAGAAGATTGTCTACTTTCATTCTTTTGCATGTTGGGTGTCCAGTTTTCCCAGCACCATTTATTGAAGAGACTTTCCTTTCTTCATTGTACATTCTTAGCTCCTTTGTTGAAGATTAGCTGTCCGTAGATGTGTGGTTTTATTTCTGGGCTTTCAATTCTGTTCCATTGATCAATGTGTCTGTTTTTGTACTAGTACCATGCTGTTTTGGTACTGTTCCTTTGTGGTATATATTGAAGTCAGGAATTATGATGCCTCCAGCCTTGTTCTTTTTTCTCAGGATTGCTGTAGCTATTTGTTACCCCATGTGAATTTTAGGATTCTTTGTTCTATTTCTGTGAAGAATGTCATTGGGATTCTGATGGGGATTCTATTGAATCTGTAGATTGCTTTAGGTAATATGGACATTTTAACTGTGTTTATTCTTCTAATCCATGTGCAGGGATATTTTTCCATTTCTTTGTGTCATCATCGATTTTTTTCAATAATGTCTAATAGTTTTCATTGTATAGGTGTTTCATCTCCTTGATTAAATTTATTTGTAGATATTTTATTCTGTTTGTTGTGATTGTAAATGGGATTATCTTTTTGAGTTCTCTTTCTGATAGTTCGTTATTAGCATATAGAAATGCAACTGTTTTTTATAGGTTAATTTTGCGCCCTACAACTTTGCTGTAGTTTTTGATTGTTTCTAATAGTTTTCCAATGGATTCTTTAGGATTTTGTATATATAAAATCATGTCATGTGCACATAGTGAGAGTTTCACTTCTACATTGCCTGTTTGGATTCCTTTTATTCCTTTTTGTTGCCTAATTGCTGTAGGCAAAACCTCCAGTGCTATGTTGAATAAGAGTGGGCACCCTTGTCTTGTTTCTTTTCTCAGAGGGATGGCTTTCAGTTTTTCCCAATTGAGTATGATGTTGGCTGTGGATTTGTCATATAAGGCTCTATTATGTTGAGGTGCTTAACTTCTATACCAGTTTTGTTGAGAGTTTTTATAATAAATGGATATTGGATCTTGTCAGATGCCTTCTCTGCATCTATTGAGATCATCGTGTGGTTTTTATTCCTTGTTTCGTTAATGTGGTGTATCACGTTGATTGATTTGTGGATGTTGGACCATCCTGTGCCCTTGGTATAAATCCCACTTGGTTGTAGTGTATGATCTTTTTAACATGTTGCTGTATTCAGTTTGCCGGTATTTTGGTGAGGATTTTTGCATCTCTGTTCATCAGCGATATTGGCCTATAGTTTTCCTTCTTTGTACAGTCCTTGTCTGGCTTTGGTATCAGGGTGATGTTGGCCTTGTAGAGTGTGTTGGGAAGTGTTTCGTATTCTTCTATTTTTTGGAATAGTGTGAGAAGGATAGGTGTTAAATCTTCGAATGTTTGGTAAAATTCTCCAGAGAAGCCATCTGGTCCTGGACTTTTATATTTTGGGAGGTTTTTGATTACTATTTCAATCTCTTTACTTGTGATTGGTCTTTGCAGATTCTCTGTTTCTTGGTTCAGTTTGGGAGGTTGTATGAGTCCAAGAATTCATTCATTAATTCTAGATTGTCCAATTTGTTGGCATATAGTTTTTCATAGTATTCTCTTATAATCCTTTGTATTTCTGTGGAATCCGTTGCCATTTCTCCTCTTTCATTTCTAATTTTATTTATTTGAGCCTTCTCTCTTTTTTTCTTAGTGAGTCTGGCTAAAGGTTGTGAATTTTGTCTTCTCAAAGAAGCAGCTTTTGGTTTCATTGATCCTTTCTACTGTTTTTTGGTTTCATAATTTCATTTATTTCTGCTTTAATTTTTATTATTTCCTTGCTTCTGCTATCTTTGGACTTTTGTTCTTCTTTTTCTAGTTCTGTTAGGTGTAATTAAAGATTGCTTATTTGGGATTTTTCCTGTTTTTTAATGTGAGACTGTATTGCTATGAGTTTCCTTCTCAGAACTGCTTTTGCTGCATCCCATGTGAGTTGATATGGTGAATTTTCATTTGTCTCCAGATGTTTTTGATTTCTCCTTTAATTTCCTCAATGATCCATTGGTTGTTCAGTAGCATGTTGTTTAATCTCCTCATCTTTGTCACTTTCCTGGGTATTTTCTTGTAGTTGATTTCTAGTTTCATAGCATTGTGGTTGGAAAAGATACTTGTTATGATTTCAGTCTTTTTAAATTATTGAGGCTTGCCTTGTTTCCCAACGTATGGTCTGTCCTTGAGAATGTTCTGTGTGTGCTTGAGAAGAATGTGTAGTCTGCTCTTTTTGGATGGAATGCTCTGTGTATGTCTGTTAAGTCCATCTGGGCTAGTTTTTTGTTTAAGTCCACTATTTCCTTATTGACTTTTTGCCTGGGTGATATATCCACTGATGTAAGTGGAGTGTTAAGATCCCATAGTATTTATTGTCTTGTTAATATCTTCTTTTAGGTTTGTTAATAGCTGCTTTATGTACTTCGGTGCTCCTGTGTTGGGTGCAATATAATTGATATGTCTTCCTGGTGGAGTGTCCCTTTTATTGTTATATATTGCCCCCCTTGTCTCTCATTCGCTGTTTTATCTTGAAGTCTACTTTGTCTCATAGAAGTATGGCAACACCTGCCTTCTTTTGTTTGCCGTTAACTTGGAGTATTGGAAGTATTAGTCTTCCATCCTTTCACTCTGAGCCTGTGTTTATCTTTAGAGGTAAGATGTGTTTCCTGGAGGCAGCATTTTGTTGGGTCTTGCTTTTTAAACCATTCTGCCACTCTGTCTTTTTTTTTTTTTTTTGAGAAAAATCAGCCCTGTGCTAACATCTGCCAATCCTCCTCTTTTTTTCTTGAGGAAAACTGGCTCTGGGCTATCATCCGTGCCCATCTTCCTTCACTTTATGTGGGATGCCGGTACAGCATGGCTTGCCAAGCAGTGCATCAGTGCGTGCCTGGGGTCTGAACTGGTGAAGCCTGGGCCATCGCAGCGGGAGCACGTGCACTTAACCGCTTGCACCACCGGGCTGGCCCCTACTCTGTGTCTTTTGATTGGAGAATTCAGTCCCGTTACATTTAGAGTGATTATTGATACATGAGGGCTGTGTGTGTGTGTGTGTGTGTGTGTGTGTGTGTGTGTGGAAGATCAGCCCTAAGGTAACATCCATGCTAATCCTCCTCTTTTTGCTGAGGAAGACCGGCTCTGAGCTAGCATCCATTGCCAATCCTCCTGGATTTTTTCCCCCAAAGCCCCAGTAGATAGTTCTGTGTCATAGGTTAGTTGTTGTGGGACCCGGCCTCAGCATGGCCGGAGAAGCGGTGCGTCGGGGTGCGCCCAGGATCTGAACCTGGGCCACCAATAGTGGAGCTCGCGCACTTAACCACTAAGCCAGGGGCCCGCCCCGTGAAGGCTTAATGTTGCTATTTTTTCGCTCATTTTCCAGTTCTTTTGCATTTCCTTTGTTTCTTGTCTTGTGTGTTTTGGACTGCCAGTTCAGTTTGGTAGTTCTGTATGATGGTTCTTTTAGTTTTCTTTTTATTTATCATATGTAACTCTGTTCTGATTATTTGTTTAGTGGTTACCCTGGAGTTTGTATAAAAAATCTTATGTATGAGATAGTCCGTTATCTCATGACCTCTTATTTCCTTATAGTAAGTTGATTCTATCCCTTTCCTCTTCCCCTTCTAAGTTATTGTCACAACTTATTTCATCTTGTGTTGTGAGTGTGTGTTTAAAGTGATGAGTTTATATTTATTTTTGGTGTTTTCCTTTCCTTAATCTTAGATTTTTATAAAGTGTTTGCTAACCTATTCTGATAGAGAGATACTGTCTAGTATCCTTTAATTTCCTTGTGGAGACCCTTTAGCATTTCTTGTGGGTTAGCTCCCTCAGGTTTTATCTGGAAGTATCTTAATTTCCTAATTTTTGAAAAATAATTTTTCTGCATTTAATATTTTTCATTGACAGTAATTTTATATCAACACTTTAAATGTCATACTACCTTCTGACCTGCCTGGTATCTAATGAAAAATAGGTTCTTATGCTTATTGTGAATCACTTGTATGAGATTGTAACCAAGCTGAAAAGTCCAATTGCCCAGGTTCTTGGTCAGCGTAAGAGAGGAATTCAGACACTGGCACAGCGGCAACAGCAAGCAAGCAAAGATTTATTAGAGGAAAGGTCAGATACACTCCAGGTGAGGAGCAGGCAGTGCCAGAGAACTCATCTGCCCTGTGTCTTGAGTTAGTTTTATTTTTATTTGGGATGTTTAGAGGGAATTAGCGTTATTTGGTTATCTGCCAATAATGGTCTTTCCTCCCCCTACAGGTTGGGAGGGGTTCTTGACCTTCTAGGGAAATCTCTGGAACTGTCATGGCAGTTATCCTCGATGGAAGGGGGGCTAATGCATATGGAATTTGTATGTACGTTAAAAAAAGGTCAACGTCCTCTAGAGGTGTATAGCAGAAGGCTTTGTATGTGTTGTTTGTGTACTTGTTATCTTTCTTGTCATGGTTGAAGGTCTTAGGCTCTGGTGGTGGCGCCAGGTGGGTCTTAGTTCCTCTTTATCTGTATGTTGTGAGGTGCCAGCAAGACCCTTCTTTGATGTAGCGATGTCTTCAGCTGTGATTCCCCTGCTCATGTCTCGATGCCAGTAAGAACCTCCATTGATGCAGCAAGGTCTCCAATTATGATCCCCCACTCATGTCTGCCTAGCTACCTATCTCAAGATGAATTGCCTGTGTCTTGCTGCTTTCAAGATTCTCTCTTTGTCTTTCAACAATTTGATAATAATTTGTTTTAGTGAGGATCTTTTTGATTTTATCCTGTGTTGAGTTTTGTGATCTCCTTAGGTGTGCAGATTCATGTCTTTCAATTATTTTTTCAGATATTATTTCTGCCCCTGTGTCCTTCCCCTCTCCTTTTGGAACAACCATGATGGATCTGTTGATAGTAGTTTATTGCATCCCATATATCCCTTAGGTCTTTTAATTTTTCTTCACTTGTTTTTCATTGTGCTCTTTGCTGATTTTTATTTTACATGTGCCAAAATCTAGTGTTGAACTCCTCTAGAGTATTTTTCATTTTAACTATTATACTTTTAAGCTTGGGGAATTTCTATTTGATTTCTCTTTATTATTTATGACTATTATTGACAGTCTCTAGATGTTCATACATTGTTCTTTTTTTCTTTAGTTTTTGTCCATGGTATCCTTTATAGTTAGACCATTTTAAAGGCAGTTGATTTAAAGTCATTATCTAATAATTACAATATCTGTGCTTTCTCAAGGGTAGTTTCTGTCATTTTTCTTCTTTTAGGTGAATGGGCCGTGTTCTTGATTCTGTGTATACTTAGATTTTTTTTTGTTGAACTGGCTGTTTTGAACATTATAATGAAGTAACTCTGCAAACTAGGTTCACCCTTCTCCCTGTAGGTTTGCTGTTGTTTGATTGTTGAGGGCTACAGTTTTTATAGGTTTAGTGATTTTCCAAACTGTGTTTGCTTTAAAGGCTATATTCCTTGTTCTGTGTGGTTGCTGAAATCTTTGTTTCATTATCTCACGGGTCAGCAATGACCTCATAGAAATTTCCTTAAATGCCTAGAGCCAAAAAAGAAAAATAATATTCTTCTTTGTCTTTGCATATTAACTCTGAAATGGAGCACTCCCTTACTAGTAAGTGAGGCTGTGTACAGTTCTGTTTTTGCCTTCATTTTCTGCTTGCAGGAGACCAAAGATCAGGCAGAGTTGCAAGCTCAGGATTCTCTCAAGTCTTTTCTGAGCATAGGTTTGGTCCTGGGCATGTGTATTTTATTCTGGATTTCCTGCTATATGCAGTAGCTCTTTGAAAATCCCTATAACCCAAGAATTTTCTTCCTTACTCTACTCCTACCAGTCTTTTGGTCCCTGCTTTGTTTATCATCTTTTGCCCCAGGTGGCGGTGGGTTGCATGTGTCTTTAAATTCTTGATACATGCTGCTCAAAAAGCACTCTAGCCTCAGAAGTTGTGAAATAATGTCAGCTTCTGTGGCAGTCCCGCAGGGAACCATCAGATCAGTCTAAACACTGCCATGATTTTTTGAGAAAAAGAACCTTGTTGATTTCTTCTCACTCCAGAACACCACACTAAGAATAAGAATGACATCCTCATGACTGCTGCGGAACTGGGGAGGAGGAGATAATAGGCAAGTTAGCAAAATACCATAATATTTTCTATCAAAATTTAGTAGCTTTTTTCCATATTAACTAAAATAGTAGAATATCACAGGCAGGATATGGATATTGATATAGTGAAGCTATAAAACATTTCCATCACCACAGGATTCCTTATGTTGCACTTTTGTAGCTATGTCCATTCCTCTACCAACTCTTCCTTAATCCTGACAACATTATTTTCTCATTTATGATTTGACCTTAAGAGGAATCACAAATTATGTGAAAAATTTTAATTGACTTATTACTGAGCATAATTCTGTAGAGATTCATCCAGGTGTATCAGTATATTGTGTTAATAGTTGATTGACAGTTTATTGTGTATTCATAATGTGTATAAGTAGTTCGTTCTTTTTTACCACTGACTGGTATTCCATTTCTATGGCTGTATCATAATTTGTTTAACCATTCCTCATTAAAGTACATCTGAAATAATTCCAGTTTTTTGTCATTAAGAAAGATTCTGGGGCTGGCCCGTTGGCGTAGTAGTTAAGTTTGTGTGCTCTGCTTTGGTGGCTCTGGGTTCGCAGGTTCAGATCCCGGGCATGGAGATACGCACCACTTATCAAGTCTTGCTGTGGCAGGCATCTCACGTATAAAGTAGAGGAAGATGGGCATGAATGTTAGTAAAAAAAGGAGGACTGGCAATGGATGTTAGCTCAGGGCTAATCTTCCTCACCAAAAAAAAAAAAAGATTCTGAGAAAATTGCCTATGAGTTCACTTGTTGAGTGTATTGTAATTGCATGTTTAGTTCTTTAGAACCACTGATAAGGTGTAGTGATAGTGGTATTTTCCATTTCCACCCAAGAGTTCTCTGTATCTTAGAATTGTCACTAGTTTTTGCTTTAGTCATTCTGATACCTCATTGAGTTTGTCAAACATAATTTAGAAAACTCAAGAGGAGAGTTTGTTCTTAGTGCTGTCAAGTTGACTCTGATTCCTACTGCCTCTGTGCAGAGTGGAACCTTGCCTGGTCTTTTTGCACCATCCTCTCACCTCCTGGTGCCATATCAGACAATGCTTTGCTGCTATTTATAGAGTTTTTGTGGCCAAATTTTTCAGAATTGGGTGACAAGCTTCTTCTTCCTAGTTTGTCTTAGTTAGGAAGCTCTGCTGAAACCTCTGCTCCGTAAGTGACCCTTCTGGCATTTGAAATACTGGTGGTATAGCTTTCAGCATCACAGCAACACAAGGTCACCGCAGTATGATGACTGACGGGTGTGTGGTATGGTTCTCTGACTGGGAAATGAACCTGGGCTGTGGCCGTGAAAGCACCAGATCTTAATCACTATATCACCAGGGCTGGCTTACGGGGAGAGTACTTACCCCTGTTTTGCTTACTGTGTTCTTCCCTTCTCATGTTCCTTTATGATTTTCTCTCTGTTTAGGGAAGTTCTTCTAGTTGTTATTGTAGGTTAAATCTATTGGCAAAGTTCTCTTAGTTTTCTTTCATCTGAGAAGGTCTTGATTTCCTCTTAATTATTGAAGGCTATTTTGCTATGTACAGGATTCTGGGTTGACAGTTTCTTTCAACATTTGAAATGTTTTGTACCTCTTCCTTCTGCTTTTCATAATTTCAGATGGGAAATGAGCTTCATTTGAATTGTTTTTCTCTTAGAGGTAATATGTCATTTTTCTCTGGCAGGTTTCAAGATCATCATTTTTCTTTAGTTCTTGTAAGTTTATGGTGTGACTTGAGTGTGATTTTTATGTTTTGTGTGTGTTTTGGGTTTGCTTGTATTCCTTTAACTTGTAGATTTGTGTCTCTTGGCAAATTTGGGGCATTTCAGACATTGTATCTTTGCTTTTTTAGCTCTAAATCTTTTCTCCTTTCCTTTCAGACTGTAATGACACAAATCTTATACCTCTTGTTACAAACCCATTAAGTTCCTAAAGGTCGTTTCCTTTTTATGTGTTTAGTTTATTTTTTCTCTGTTGTTCTGCTTGGGTAATTTCTCTTGTTCTGTATTTTAGGATTATGTTTATTGTGTGCTACTGAGGATATCAGCTGAGCTCTTTACCTTGGTTATTGCATTTATCAATTCTAAAATTTACATTTGGTTCTCTGTTATATCTTCTATTTCTTTTCTCAGGCATTTTAGTTTTGATTTTTTTAAAGCATGTTCATAAGTGTTCTTTGAAGCATTTTCATCATTGCAGTTTAAAATTCTCTGTGAGGAAATTCTACCTATCTCACTCATCTTGCTGTTTTCATCCAGTATTGATTATTTTTTCATTGGGTTTGATGTCTTCCTGGTTCTTGATGTTTTGAGTGATTTTTAACTTAATCTTGTAAGTTTTTGTGTTATGTTACTTGACTTTGGATCTTAGGCTAATCCTCTATTTAGGTGGTTTTTTGTGATGTGTGGCAGAGTAAAGGATTATCATCTTCACTGCTAGGTGAAGATGAAAGTCCAGATTCTCTTTGCTCAGTGTTTTTGACACCTGAGTACTGTGGAGTTTCTTAGTAATGTTGGACTGAGGTGGAAGTTTTGGTTTCCTGCATGGTTTCTACTGACATCTCATTTTTCTCTTCTCCTTGCTACCAGGCAGTAGTGAAAGTCCAGACTTTCCACAAGGGTGCCTCTCACTCCACCCAACTCTGAAGGGGTTGGCACCTCGTTTCTGCCATGTGTTGTGAAGTATAGACCCTTCAGGTGACACCATAAGGGGTCCCTCCTTGCCAGCCATCAAGAAGAATTTTTCTCTTGGCTCTTTCTGCCTCCTTCCCCCCCATCCCCTCTTCTCTGTCTTCCTTCCTTCCTTTCTCCCTTCTCTGTCTTCCTGTCTGTCTGTCTGGTCTCTCTGGTCTGTCTGTGTGTCTGGTCTTTCTGTCTGTCTTTCTCTCTCTTTCTGTCTGTCTTTCTTGTCTTTCTGTCTTTCTCTCTTAACTTTTTAGGGGGAGATTGGCCCCAACCTAACATCTGTTGCCAGTCTTCTTCCTTTTTTCCTCAAAGCCCCAGTAGATACTTGTATATCATGGTTGTGTATACTTCTAGTTGCTCTATGTGAGATGCCACCCAGCATGGCTTAATGAGTGGTTTGCACTCAGGATCATGCACCCAGAATCTGAACCCGTGAACCCTGGGCCTCTGAAGCGGAGTGCATGAACTTAACCACTATGCCACGGGGCTGGTCCCCCTCTTGGCTTTTTAATTGGCCTTCTCTGACATTAGGCTAATGGGCACCCTGGTATATCCTTAGGTAGGTGAAAGTCTGTACTTTCCGCTTGGTCTTTTCTGGTATGTGTGCTTTGGAGCAACTCTTTGTGTGGAGTTTGACTGCAGTTGGGTGGTTGTTGATTAATTCTGTCTTACTGGATTGCCCTTTCTTTTTCGTAGTCCTTTATTTAGGGAGAGTAGCTTGTGTAGTTTGAGTCTGTGTTGTTGGCATATACTTACTAAGGATTACTATCTCTTCGTGGAGAATTGATCCCTTTGCTATTATATAATGCCCTTTATTCTATAGAGTTTTCCTAGCTTTGAAATCTGCTATGTCTGAAAGTAATATAACTACTCCTGCTTTCTTTTGATTAGTGTTAGTGTGGTATATTTCTCTTTATCCGTTTACTTTTAATCTTATATGTATTTACATTTATAGTGGGTTTCTTGTATACTTCATATTGTTGGATCTTGTTTTCTGATCTTTTCTCACAATCTTTGTCTTACTTGGTGCATTTAGACCATTAATGTTTAAAGTAGTTATTGATATAGTTGTATTAATGTCTACCGTATTTGTTACTGTTTTCTGTTTGTTGCCCTTGTTCTTTGTTGCTATTTTGGTCTTCCGCTCTTTTCTGCCTTTTGTGATTTTAAGTGATTTAATTTTTTTCTCCTTCTTAGCACATTAATTATACTTTATAATAGCTACCCTAGAGTTTGCAGTATAAATTTACAAGTAATCCACATTTACTTTGAAATAACACTCATTGTAATGCAATTACCTTATAATAGTAAAATAATTCTAGTTCTTCCATTGCCCTATATGTCATTGAATGCCATACATTTCACTTCTGTATAAATGTATGTATTGTATATATTTATATATGTATAAGACATATAAAAAGGCATACATAATCAAATATGTTGATTGTTATTATTATTATTTTGAAGTTATCTTTTAACTCAATTAATAAGAAAAATAAAAGTTTTGGGGTTGGCGCCATGGCGTAGTGGTTTAAGTTTGGCACGCTCCGCTTCAGCAGCCCACATTCACGGGTTCAGATCCCTACACCACTCGTCAGCCATGCTGTGGCAGCATCCTACATATAAAATAGAGGAAGACTGGCACAGATGTTACCTCAGGGCTAATCTTCCTCAAGCAAAAAAAGAGGAAGATTGGCAACAGATGTTATTAGCTCACGGCTAATCTTCCTCAGCAAAAAAAGAAAAAAACCCATTAAAAAAAGTTTTTATGATAGTTTTTTTCTCTTTTGATGCTCTTTCTTCATGTAGATTGGAATTTCTGATGTATACTATTTTCTTCTCTCTAAAGAACGTTAACACTTTTGGCAAGGCAGCTCTTCTGTCCATTATTTCCTTCAATTTTTGTTTCTTTGGGAAAGTCTTTATTCTCCTTCACTTTTGAATCTTCATTTTGTAGAATACAAAATTTTAGGTTGGTGGGTATTTTTCTTTCAACACTTTAAATATTCTACTCCAATTTCTTCTTGCTTTTGTGGTTTCTGAAGGGAAGTTGAATAATTCTTATCTATAAGAATTATTTTTCTATAGCTAAGAATTTTTCCTCTCTGGCTTCCTTCTGGATTAAAAAAAAAATTTTATTTTCTGCAGTTTGAAAGTGATATGGCTCAGTGTATTTTTTGCTTTCGGCAATTTTTTTTTTTTTTTGGTGAGGAAGATTGGCCCTGAGGGAACATCTGTGCCAGTCTGCCTCTGTTTTGTACATAGGATGCCTCCACTGCATGGCTGGATGAGTGGTGTATATGTCTGTGCCCGGGATCTGAACCCGTGAACCCCAGGCCACACTGAAGCAGAGTGTGTGAACTTAACCGCTGTGCCACTGGGTTGGCTCCTCTTTGGAATTTTTCATGCTTAATATTCTCTGAGCTTCCTGGATCTTTGGTCTATTGTCTGATGTTAATTTGAAATTCTCAGTCATTATTGTTCCAGGTAATTCCTTTGTTCTTTTCTCTCTTTCTTTATCTTCTGGTAGTCCAGTTAACGTTTGTTACATGTTTTCTAGTTGTCCCACAACCTTTAGATACTCTGTTCTCGTGTTTTTCAGTCTTTGTTCTCTGCTTTTTGGTTTTTGAGAATTTATTGGTAAATCCTCTAGCTAAGATATTCTTTCCTCATTGGTGTCCAGTCTAGTAATAATCTCATCAAAGGCATTCTTCATTTTTGTTCGTGTTATTAGTTGTTAGTATTTCTACCTGATGCTCTGTTAGGATTTCCATTTCTCTGCTCTCATTGTCCATCTGTTCTTGCATGCTGTCTACTTTATAAATTAGATATCCTTAGCATATTAATTGTATTTGTTTTAAATTCCTGGTCTGATATAATTTCAACATCACTGCCATGTCTGGTTCTGATGCTTGCTCTATGTTCTTAAATTGTGTTTTTTGCCTTTTGGTATTCCTTGTAAGTTTCTCCTGCTGTCTTTTTAACTTGAAAAAGTTAAAAAGAACTGCTGTAACGTGGGCTTTTAGTAATGTAGTGGCAAGATATGGAGGGGAGGGGAAGTGTTCAGTAGCCCTGTGATTGGGACTCAGTTTTTTAGCAAGCCTATGCCTTTGGAAAGTGAAAATGGGTTTTTTAGTTTTTTTCTCCCCCCCTAAGCTTAGATAGGTTGACTAGAGTGGCTAGAGTTGTATATTTCTTTTACTCACCTCATCAGTTAGGCTCTGATTATACCTCTGCAGGTTAGGCTGTGCTTAACTATTAGTTTTCCCTTTCTTAAGAAGACCAGAGTGCTCTAGGATTCCTTTTCCCTCCCCTTGCTGGAAGCTTTAAAAAATTTTTCTTAGATATATAGTGTGAGATTCTGATTGGGTCCTAGAAGTAAATCTCAGTTCCTCAGTTGTAATTAAGTTGTTCCTACCGTGACACTGGGTCTTGGATCAGTTTCCTGTGCCTTGTGTCTGCTCTGGTAATCCCTGACTCCTTGTTATTATATTAGCCTTGCTCCTTTAAATTTTTGTTTTAAAAATTAATATTTTAGTTGTTTAATCAGTTTTCAGACTTGAAATGTAGTGTGTTGTATGAGATGATTCTTACATACACTAGTGTCTCCAGCATAAGTTTGAGTATTTTCAGTTTCTGATTACTGTCATTTAATGATACTATTTGAAAAAGCCAGTTTCCCTCATTAAGCCTTTTTTCCCTTAACTCTGTGTATTTAATTTCATGAAAGGATTTTAGGTAGTGCTTACAGTTCTATTGAGCAAATGTCTGAAATTCATAAAATTCAAGATAGGAAGATATGAAAATCCTCGTCACATTCAAGTATGTACAGTCTGCTCTTCCTTTGGTATACTGCTGGTATTCTCATTTTACTTTGACTTGAAAGCAATGTTCATTCCTAACTGTATTTTGTTCTAAATGTTCTCTCTGAGGAACTTAAATAAATTCCAAAACATCTTGATTCCATTGGAATCATGATGGAATTTCCTATTCTTTTTCTTTTTAATTTTTAAAAATCTTTCCACTAATTCTAGTGTGTTTATGTGATTTCTCTTTTACCCTTTTGCCTTATGTGCCTTTTTTAAGGCTGACAGGGACTAATTTATGTGATTCCAGGCCTTTTATGCCTTTAGATGCATTAGGAAGCATGAGAATAATCATCTTGAAATTAAATTGAATCTAGTAGCCTAAGGTAATGTTGACTATGTGAAGGGAAGCATCAGAAATAAGAGTTTGTTGTAGCTATGGCTTTATCTTTCTGGGAAGTGAGCTGCATTTTGAGAAATAATTTGGAAATTCATTATAGAATGTAATAGCCATAGAAAATTTCCATGAGATTTGTGCCTGAGGGAGATCAAGCTGATGGAAGTAATGGCCAAGATTTTACATTTATTTAGGTGCAGGGATGAGATTTGGTAATAATTTTATATACCTGAACTCCTGAAAGGAAAGATCATTTCTTTCCCTTATAATTTTTATTACCTACACAGATGATTAAGTTGGTAGGCTATACACTTTAAATTGTTTAGTGTTTATATCAGTATTTGCTGAGAGACCTGCATGATGGGCAGCTTATGTTAAAGTATTAATATTTGTGTTGTGGATGTTTAAGTGAGACATAATTTGACTAATAATTATTTTCCCTTTTTCAGCATTATCTGCATATCAGAGATACTACAGCTTACAATCTGACTACTGGAAGGTTAGTACACCTCTGAATGCCAATTTTGTTTTCTTATTTTGGGGAAAATTATGCAAAATACTAATTCTAAATAGGGGATGTGAAAACGGGTAAGGTATTATTTTGTGCTAGCTATTTGTGAAGTAAAGTATCTTGCCCTAATTAAGTAATTGTTCTTAATTAGTATTTTTCTGACATTTTACAAGTAAAAGAGAGTCTTAAGTTTGATACTTTCATAGGAAACAAAATCAAGTAAAAAAATTTCTATTCCTTTTTTAAGTTCATAGCTGGGAATAAATAAGGGATGGATGATGGTGATTCTGAAGATGGGTGAATCAGGCTGAAGGCTCAAGAGCATCCATACTTTTTACAGGTTTTCTATGATTGGAGCTCTAGAGAGAATTAAAACTATCCATTTTAGAATGCCCAGCTAAAGAAGGAATTGTATGTAAGGATGGATTTTCCACTGTGTTATCTCAGTTTAAGCAGTAAAGTTAAGCTAGCAGATTAATCTTTCACCACATGTATACCTTCAAGTGTGGTACAGGTAGCTCAGTAGTTTGCTTTTCAGCATTATGTCTCATTATTCTGTACCACAGAACAAATTTATCTTGGAATAGGATATAACCCATAATACCAGTTTTAGGTATAATTCCTATGAGGGTTGTTTATAGATAGCGCTGTGTGCACGAAGTGGACATTTTACCTTACCCAAAGACATTGAAAGCCCATGTGTTGCTCCCTAATGTAAGAGTGTTGCTGGCTTTTGTGAATTACTTAGAGAGGAAAGAAACAGTTAAAAATGAAGGCTACTTAATCCAAAAATATCTACATAAATTTATTTTGATCTATTATTATTATTTTTTTGGTAACAAAATTATGGAAAAATAATTCACCTATCATAGAACTCACTTATTTGAAGGGTACAATCATTTATTTATTTATTTTTTGCTGAGGAAGATTCTCCTTGAGCTAACATCTATTGCCAATCTTCCCCTTTTTTTGCTTGAAGCAGATTATCCCTGAACTAACATCTGTGCCAGTCTTCTTCTGTTTTGTATGTGGGTTGCTGTTACAGCATGGCTGACAAGTGGTGTATATATGTGCCCCGGATCTGAACCCACGAACCTGGGCTGCCGAAGTGGAGTGTGCTGAACCTATCTATTATGCCAAAAGGCTGGCTGCTTTGTTTTTTAAAATATGTTTACAAAGTTGTGTATCCATCACCAGTCAGTTTTAGAATATCTTCATCACATGAAAATGAAACCCCGTATTCTCTCTCCCAACCCCTCATGAACTCTGTTCTAAGTAACCATTAATTTACTTTCTGTTTCTATATATTTGCCGAGTCTGGACTCACTTTTTTCACTTACCACAATGTTTTCAAGGTTCATCTCTGCTGTAGCATCTATCAGTAGTACTTCATTCCTTTTTATGGCTATAAATTCCAGTATATGGATATAAATTTTCTTTATTCCATTATCTGTTGATGGACGTTTGCTGTCTGTCTCCACCTCTTGGCTGTAGTGAATAATGCTGCTACATACACTTGTGTACCTGTTTTTGTTTGAATAGATATTTCATTTCTTTTGAGTATATACCTGCAGTCGATTTTGCTGGGCTAGATAGTAATTTTAAATTATTGATGATCTGTAAGACTAATTTCCAAAGTGAACATACTGTGATAACATTCTCACACTCAATGTTTGAAGACCCCAGTTTCTGCATGATCTTGCCACACTTGTTATTTGTCTTTTCAGAGTTTTTTTTTTACCTCCTAATGGGTGTGAAATGGTTTCTCTCTGTAGTTTTCATTTTCATTGCCCTGATAATTAATGATGTTCGAACTCATAATCTTTCTATTTGTTTATTGGCCATTTGTGCATCTCTTTTTGAGAAATGTCTCTTCGGATTCTTTGCCCATTTTGGTTGAGTTGTTTTTATTATTGAGTTGCAGGAGTTACAATTGTGTATCTAGTTAATATACAAATATTTTCTCCTATTTGTTTTTTTCATGTTTGATAGAATCTTTTGAAGCATAGTAGTTTTAAGTTATGATGAGTTCCCATATATCTATTTTTTTTTCTTTGGTTGCTTGTGCTTTTTGGTACTGTTTATTTGTTACTCATCCAAAGTCATATTTATGTTTATTTTTTCTTTTAAGATTTTTGTACTTACAGCTCTTACTTTTAGGTCCTTAATCATTTTGAGTTAGTTTTTATGTGTGATGTGAGGTCACATTCCAACTTGATTCTTTGGCATGTATCTATCTAGTTGTCCAAGAACTGTTGGTTGAAAAGAAAATTCTTTCACAATTTGCATGATCTTGACACCATTGTCACAAATCTTTTAGCCATAGATTCTGAGTTTATTTCTAGACTTGCAGTTTTATTCCGTTGGTCTTTTTAATGTCTATCGTGTGCCAATATTTTGCATCCTATTTCTTTCAATCTATTGGTATCTTAGAATCAGATTTTCTCTCATTTCAGTGTATAGTCGAATCATATTTAATTATGCATGAATTATTTTCTTAATTTCACATTATTTTCAAATGGTCATTGTAAATATATAGACAGTTGATTTTTGTATATAGATTTTGTATTATGCAACTTTGCTGAACTCCTTTATCAGTGCTAATAGTTTTTTGTGGATTATTTGGATTTCCTACATACAAGATTATGTTGCCTGCCAATAGAGAGAGTTTTACTATTTCTTTTCCAATCTGGATGCCTTTTGTTTTTTTCCTCCTTTCTTCCCTCTCTCCCTTTCCTCTCTACCATAATTGCCCTGATTACAATCTCTAGTAAAGACGAAGTAGAATTGTTGAGAGCAGACATTCTTGTCTTGTTTCCGATTTGAGAGGGAAAACATGCATTTTTTTCACCATGAAGTTTGGTATTAAAGGGGGGATTTATTCCTAGGTAGCTATCTTTTATCAGGTTGAAGAAATTGTCTTCTACTTTTATTCAGTTTTTTCCATCATGAAGAGATGTTGTATTTGGTCAAATTATTTTTGTGTCGATAGTGTTTGTAGTTCCTTTTTTCAATCATTGGTTATTTAGGAGTATTTTGTTTAATTTTCACATTTTTCTGGTTGTTTTTGCTGAGGAAGATTCACCCTGAACTAACATGTGTTGCCAGTTTTCCTCTTTTTGCTTGAGGAAGATGAGCACTGAGCACACCTCTGTGCCAATCTTCCTCTATTTTGTTTGCGAGTTGCCACCACAGCATGGCCACCAATGAGTGGTATAGGTCTGCACCTGGGAACTAAATGTAGGCTACCAAAGCGGAGCACGCTGAAGTTAACAACTAGGGCGCGGAGCTGGCCCCCCTGCCTTTTGGTTTTTTAAGGAGACTTTATTACATAAATGTAGTTGGTTAAATCATTGATAATTGGAGATTGAACTCAGTCTTTAGTGTCTCTTCTCTCCTTGGAGTTTGGGGGGTGGTGGGGCTGAAAGTTCCAGTCTTCTTGTTACATGCTTGGTTTCCCCTGGTGATCAGTACCCCTCCTTAGGTGACCTAGGGTCATGCCAGAAGCCACCTCAGTAACACAATGAAAGACACCTCCATTGCTCTCATCACTTAGGAAATTCCAAGGATTTTAGAAGCTCTTTGTCAGAAATGGGGTCAGAGATCAAATGTATATTTCTTGTTATAAAACCATATCACAGTGTGTACCTTATATGTATAATAAATCTTTAACAGTCTCTTGCAAGTTATTTTTCATCACAATGTCCTCTGCTTTGGAGAGTGCATTGAGGTTTAATTTCAACATATTCTTTTGTGAATAAAGTCCGTTATTTTGGGAGAGCTTTTAGCTTGGAGCCCTCTCTCTTCCCCTGGCAAAATCTCTGAACCACAGGCTTGAGTTGGGAGCTGGAATAGTGGCAACGTTCTGAGTGACACCTTTGTTTTAGGAGCATAGTGCTTAGTGGAGTGGTGGGCAGAAGCCTCAGGTCTCAGCCTGTCTTTTCTGTTATGAGTCCAGCTGGTGTAAAAAGTGATGGGGCTCCAGTATTATAAGTGTACTGTCCTTAAGATAGAGATTGTGCCCCATGAATGGTGTTTTGGCAGACATAAGAGAGCCCTGCCTCTTCGCTGCACTCACGTGGAACTTAACCTCTGCAGCCGGCAGCTGCCTGCTCCTCCCTGGAATGTAATATATTATTTTAGCTCTTTGATTTGGCACTGGGGCAGAGAGAGCCCTGTGTTCTCGATTTGCCCCATTCTGGAGTAGAGTTTCTGAGAGGAGTAGAGGGAATGTTTCATAGTTCAAGTTCCAAGGACTGTTCTTTCTGAGGTTTAGTAGATTTTCTTTCAGTAATGTTTCTGCATTTGCTATATAGCCTTAAGACCATTTGAAGACATTTTAACTGGTTGTACTTTTTATAATATTCACTATTTTTTCTGGAAGTAGGTCCATAGAGCTCCTTATATTGTCATACAGGAAATGGAACTACCATTTATAGTTTTTCAAATATAGTTTTTATATTTATCAGTACATGTTTTTTGGGTTAGTGTAAGATCTATCTTGGGGAATGTTCAGTTGGTGCACTTGAAAAGAATTTATGAGTAGTGTTTATATAGTGTAGTCTTAATGTTTGTTTTTTGTAATCCTGAATGTGTGTTCATATTTAAAATGTGTTTTTTTTCTGAGCATAAACATGAGTGTTTCCCTTAAAAAAATTTGTTCTGATAATCTGTTTTTTACTTGGAATGGTTAGTCCATTTTTATTTAATATAATTATTGATAAAGTTGAGTTCAAGATTACCACTCACATTATTTTACTTTTTTTCCTTCCTGTGTTCATCTCCTTTCTACCTTTTTTTGTGTAAATCTCAAAATTTTTACTGTTTCTGTCTTCTTCATTAGCTTATCACCTACACTTTCTCATTTGTTTTGTTTGATAATATTATCTAGATTTGGATTTTTCAGCTTTGGCACTATTAACATTTGGGCAGATAATTCTTTGTTGTAGATTCTGTGCTATGTGGTATGTATGGCAGGATACCTGGCCTCTGCTGTCTAAATATTAGTAGCACCCTCCCTTTACTAGCTGTGACAGTCATCTACATTTCTAGACCGTATGTAATGTGCCAGGGTGGCAAAATTTTCCATGATTGAAACTCAGTGCTCACATATTTCATATGTATTTTAAGTTATTATACTGGACTTTTAAAAAATACTATACTACTTCCTCATCTGTGTAGTAAGTTTAGAACAGTGTAATTTATCCTTTACCCCTTAGTTTTTTATCAATTAAGAAAAAAATGTGCTAAAATCATTTTGTAAATTTTTGTATTTTACATGTTTTAAGTTGCCTAGAGTTAATATCTGGCAGTGGGTTTGCTGAGTCATAAGGTTATACTTCATTAAAATCTTTCCAAACTTTTTTTTTCTACCTGAGTGCATTGTTACCACCAGCAGTGTGTGTGAAGGTTTCTTTTGCCTCACATCCTCAACAGCACCTAGTCATGTTACTTTTGTTTTTAATAGCAGCCATTCATATAAGTTTGTAGTTGATATCATTGTGCTTTTAATTTGCTTTACTCTAATAGCTAGTGATGGTGGACATCTCTTCTTAGTCTTTTGCCATTCCTGTATCTTCTTTGATTACATGTGTATTAAAGTCTTTTGCCAGTTTTTCTTCTGACTGGTTTCCTTGTTTTTGTAAGACTGCTTTGAGACACAACTTTTTGTTACGTATGTTATTTTTGGATATTCTCACCTAGTCAACAGCTTGACATTTTTTTTTTTTTTTTTTTTGTGAGGAAGATCAGCCCTGAGCTAACATCTGCCAATCCTCCCCGTTTTTTTGCTGAGGAAGACTGGCCCTGGGCTAACATCCGTGCCATCTTCCTCTACTTTATATGGGACGCCGCCACAGCATGGCTTGACAAGCAGTGTGTCGGTGCGTGCCCGGGATCCGAACCGGCGAACCCTGGGCCGCCGCAGCGGAGCGCGTGCACTTAACCGCTTGTGCCACCGGGCCGGCCCCACACATTTTTTTTTTTTTTTCTTTTCATAGAAACTTTCTCACAGTAAAAACTTTTAGTTTTACTAACATTTAATTTTTTTGCTTCTCTGGATGATGATCTTGGATTCTTATCTACGAATTCTTTCCTTAACTCTAGTCACAAAGATTTTCTCCTCTTACCTTGTGAAAGTTATGCCTTATTCTAATGAGGGCGTTTTAATTTTTCCTTTCAGTAGGTATGTATATATATTTTTTTCCTTTATTCTATTTCTGTGTAATTGCAGTATGATGATGATTATGAGTGGTGGAGTAGAATGTTTACCTTGTTTTCTTTCATGGCGCAGAGTATTCATCTTTCAGTTTTACATACATTATTGTGGAGTTTTTCCTAAATAGCTTTTATCCTGTTAAGAGATTTCTGCTTTTTTAAAATTTGATGAAAGTTTCCACGAAAGGATGTTGAATTATGTCAAATGCTTTTTTTTAACCTACTAGTAATATCATAGTGATTTTCTTCTCTTTTTTTCTTCAGAGCAGTTCTGTGTTAATATGATTAAATTCTCTAAGGCTTTTTGTGTGATTGTTAATGTTGAATCAGGAATTCAGTTTAAGCTCTATCTAAAAGACCTACAAGCTTCTTTGCATGTCTTGAAGGTGACCGTCATCTCTCACAGCTGCAGGGCTGAGACTGCTGAAAACCAAACTCAGAATCTCCTCCTGTGACTGGCTGAATTACATTTCAAGTTGAATACCTAGCCTTGTCAGATGTTTGTTAAAGTGAAGACATTGGTTCGGAAGGAATGGAATCCTGACAGTAGGTTTGGGAATGTGTGGGAACACCCAGGTGAAGCTAGGGACATTGAGCACCTAAATTCTTATGAGTCATCTTTGCTAGTAGAAGAAATCTCTTCACCGATTCAGTGGAAGCTGCTTCTCCACCTCAGTGTGAAAGATTAACCCTGCATTGCCTGTGGAAACTAAAATTGCCTCCTCTTTTGCACTTGCTGTGCAAATCAGTGTTGATTCCCTCAGTGTCCACATGGTTGCTTCTCTCTTTGTTAACCCTAATTAGACTCAGGTCCCAACAGATCACTAAAGGTCAGGTATAAATTTCCATGAGGAAGTGCATTGAACTCCAAAAGAACTACTTGAGGTTCCGATTTACACACACAGAAATTCAGGGAACAAGTGTGGGAATGATTATTAAGAGTATAGGATAGGGCCAGCCCCGTGGCTTAGCAGTTAAGTGTGTGTGCTCTGCTACTGGTGGCCCAGGTGCAGATCCTGGGCTTGCACTGACGCACTGCTTGTCCAGCCATGCTGAGGCCACGTCCCACATACAGCAACTAAAAGGAGGTGCAACTATGATATACAACTATCTACTGCGGCTTTGGGGAGAAAAAGGGGGGAAAAAAAAGGAGGAGGATTGGCAATAGATGTTGGCTCAGGGCCAGGCTTCCTCAGTGAAAAAAAGAGGAGGGTTGGCATGGGTGTTAGCTCAGGGCTGATCTTTCTCACCAAAAAAAAAAAAAAAAAAAGGTATAGGATAATGGTGAAGGAACATAAAGTTGAATCAGGCTGAATTTCATTATGACTGTGAGAAATAAATCTGTGAGGCTAACTCCTACCTCCTTGAAGAGTTTTATGATTGCTGTCTCTGTAGGTCAGACCTTACAGTGGGAGTTTGGTCATTGAACTGGGAAATCTAAATGCCATGGGAGTAATTGGATCCTGGGGTGGCAGCAGTCAAGTAAGTGGTGGCACTTGTGAAAGGCAGGTTGGGCACAGTTGACCTAATAGACAGCAGAGTCAAAGGAAAAATTAGAATAGTCTGATTCATGCAGACCTATGGTGTTTAGTTATCATGGTATTCTTAGAAGTGAAATAGATATGAAGCCTACTGAATTCTTACCTGATCTGTGTAAGCAGAAAAGTTGTGTATCAAGTGAACAAAAATCTCACCTGGTTGTTCACTGTACTTGTAAGGAGAAATGGCTGGAAGTATGATTATATATCAATTCATGTGCTGTGACCAGTGGTTTGGCTTGATGGTTAGGGACTTGAAAATGATTGGAAAATTGGTGACAACAGAATTGGGGAAAGAAGTATATGGATAGACCACTCTCAATTTGGAAAAATATCTGAAGACATTTATGTCCCATGTGAATGCTCACTAAAGGGTGATCTGATCAGAGCAGGATTTCAATAATCAAAGTGGATAGGATGACACTTTCTCTGGGTACTAGTCAGCATCTTTCCCTAGTCACCTCTGTTGTTGCCTAATGGGCTCATGAACAGTAGCCATGGTGGCATGGATATGGTTATTCATGGGCTCAATAACATTAACTTTCCCTCACCAAGATGAAGTGCCCAGTCTGCCAGCTGTAGACAGCAACAGTGATTCCCTCATATGGCACTTTTCCGCATAGTGATCAACGTTTTCTTCTGGCTGGTTAATTACCTGGGGCCTTTTGTATCATGAAATAGGCAGTGTTTTTTTTCTTAATACTGTAGATGCTTAACCTTGGTACAGATTTGCCTTGATTGCATGTGGTGCTGCTGCCCCAACTGTCATCTTTGGACTTAAAGAATGCCTTATCCACTGTCATGGTATATACCAGAAAGCATTGTTTTCGATCAGGGAACTTACTTCACAGTAAAAGAAGTGCAGCAGTAGGCCTCTGCACGTGGAATGCACTGGTCATGTCATGTCTCACACCATTTGAAGCAGGTGACTTGATAGAATGGTAAAAGGGCCTTAGAAGACCCAGTTACAGTGCCAGCTAGGTGGCAATGTATTGCAGGGCTGTAATAAGTTCTTTAGTAGGCTGTATATATTTTGAATCTGCATCCAGTGTATAGTGCTGTTTCTCTTAAATCCAACATTGATAGGCCCAGGAATTAAGGGGTGGCAGTGCGACTGGCACAATCATTGCTTCTTGTTCCCTCGACTTGAATCTCTGCTGACCTAGAGATCTTAGTTCCAGAGGAAGGAATGGTTCCACCAGGAGACAAAACAATGATTCTTTTAAATTGAGGTAAAGATTGCCACCTGGCCACATTGGGCTCCTCATGCCTCTGAATCAACATGAAAAGAGGTGAGTTTGGGTGCAGGCTAGGGTGATTGTTTGTGACTACAGTCAGAAAATTCATAGCTGGACAAAATTTAAAGTGGTAAAAACAGATTTATTCAGGACTATTGTAATAGAGTAAAAGTTGTAGTATTGAACCGGGTCAGTTCTGAACATGGTATGGGCAAGCAGGAATTTTTACCCAGGTTGTCTGAGGGGGTCAGTGGATGGAATTTTACTAAGAGGAAACATGAAGTATAGGGGGTTTTGGGCTAACCCGAGCTAACAGGATTCTGTCTGAAGACAGGTCAGGCTTACCAGGCAGATCCTGGTGGATGGTGGAGGATGAGAAACCCCATTAGATATTGAGGGAGATCAGATATCTAGGATGAGGGACTATTGCTGTACTCACTTAGCATGGTTCTTGTTGAAGATTTTACAAGGAAATGCAAAGATGGCCCTAGGAGAAAGTTCAGGAACCTGAGTAAAGTTTGCTTGAGCATAGAGTCTTTGTCATTTCGCCATATTGTTCAAAGGAGTGAAGAGACATTCTTTCCTTAGAACAATATAAGTCCATTTCTT
Organism: Rhinoceros unicornis; assembly: GCA_028646465.1. Lineage (NCBI taxonomy): Eukaryota > Metazoa > Chordata > Mammalia > Perissodactyla > Rhinocerotidae > Rhinoceros > Rhinoceros unicornis. The sequence goes on along the minus strand of JAQQSS010000042.1, from coordinate 199,299 downwards.
GTTTGGTAGTTTTTGTGTGTGTGTGTGTGTGTGGAAGATCAGCCCTGTGCTAACATCTGCCAATCCTCCTCTTTTTTTGGTGAGGAATACTGGCCACGGGCTAACATCCGTGCCCATCTTCCTCCACTTTATGTGGAATGCTGCCACAGCGTGGCTTGCCAAGCGGTGTGTTGGGGTGCGCCCAGGATCTGAACTGGTGAACCCCGGACCACCAGAGCGGAGTGCGTGCACTTAACCATTTGCGCCACCGGGCTGGCCCCTTGTTCAGTAGTTTTTTGTTCATTAAAGATGAGCTGAATCATCTGTTGAGATTTGGTAGTAGAAGGCAAGTTGTATGGTGCTAGCCACCAAGTATTTAATGAGGGAAGGGTTTCTATGAAAATGACTGAACAACAAGGAATAATGTTAAAAACCGAGTTTCTAGTTCCAGAGGGTAGTCAGTTGAGAAGATTTGTAGATGTTAGGTCCAAGGTATTACTGGTTTGAGTTAGAATGTCTGATGATGGCATCAGGTGTTCTGGTGAACTGTATTAGTGGCCCATACCACAGAAAGGCCCATTCATGATCTCTTGTGGTGATTTGCTTGAAGTTTATATCGTGTTGTCCAGCTTCAGTTTTCAGGGTTTTGGGAAAAGGACTGTTTTTAGTTCTCAACGATTCCAAGTCAGAATGGAGAAAAATAGGAGTGTCAGTTTGGAGAGGGGTAGCCAGATGTTGGAGAAGACTTGTGGAATTGAGTATTTGTCAAGGACTTGCAAATATGCAAGACTGAATCCTCAAGGGTATATTATAATTTTCCATTGTCACATAATTTTCCTTCCTGTAGTTACTATGTTTGTCATCAGAGAGAATCAATGTCAGACTAATTTGTTTGCAAAATAAGTAGTTTCATTAAATTTTGCCTGATTACTACGTCAGTGCAGCAAGAATAGTTTTGGCCACAAAAGTGTTTTGAATTTGCTTTGCTGGAATTTTTTCATAGGGAATCTCAGATTAAACTTTTAAAAGCCTCTCAAGTCTGTGAAGTCCAGCCAGGAATTTACTACCACATTTTGCCTATAATATGTAGGTTTACTTGAATGCCTTTTTCTGGTGTTCCCCAAAGTATTGTGAGGTTCCTGGGCCTGCGAAGAAGTGACCTTTCTTACTCCCCTGTAGGATGGGGAACACAGTTAGCCAGGTTCAGGCCATTTTTTCCAAAGGGGTCTTTATATAAGCATTGGCTCCTTAGTTCCTTAAAGCTCTCAGGTTATGTGTGACCTCAGATCAATGCACGTTGTTTTTAAATATGATGGTCCAGTCAAAGCTTTGGTATTACAACCAGCGTTTCCAATAGTGTCCTTTACAGGGAGAAGAGATTCTTTCTGAACTTATGCAAATAATTATATTCCCAGAAAAATAAGAATACTCTCTAAGAGTTTTTAAATTGTAGAAGATCAGATAGGAAGAAAAAGTAAGTGATGTATCTTTATTCACAAAGGATTACTTTACCTAATTACTATAAGTTGCACATAGCTTAAGAGAAAGGTTTCCTTAAGTCTTGAATACAAATATTAAAAAACTAATAATGTTTCAAACAGATTCATCAAAATTGTAATGGTTCTCATCAATTCATTCAAAGCCATGTAATTAATTCTTGTTCTGCTTTTTTCGGGTTAGCAGTTTTATGACTCCCATTATCGTCTTTCTTATTTTTGAATATTCTTTCTCAGCCTGGAGTCATGGTCTCAAAATTATTCCTGTGATGCCATCACAGAGCATTCCTCCCTGTAGCTGATTGTAAACGTAAACACTTTTAGAGAAGAATCAAAGTCAAATGATAACTATTTGTGAAAGACAAGTGATTTACTTAAAATGACCAGGATTAAAGTTCTGATGAGAGTTCATTTGATCTATGGAGTATGAGTTATTTCGGAGGTATAGAACATTTTAAGATAATGACTAGATAGTGGCAGTGTTGACTGATTTCTATGAACTTCATGCTATTCCTGGAATACCTATATAGTAATCATCCCAGTTGGTAGAACTTTGAGCAGTGGACCTGATTGTTCACTTTCCTTGGGAGGAGAAATGACCAGATGTGTAATTATATACTGATTCTTTGGCTGTGTCCAGTGGTTTGGCTGGATGATCAAGAGCTTAGAAGGAATATCATTGGAAAATTGTTGACAAGCGTATTTGGGGAAGAGGTATTTATACCTCTCTGAATGATGAAAAATGGTGAAAATATTTGTGTTACATGTGAATACTCACCAAAAGGTGAGTGACATCAACTGAGGATTATTTTAAGAATCACGTGGATAGAATCACTGGTTATTTGAATACTAGTCAGCCTCTTTCCCTAGCCACCCTGTCATCGCCCAATGGGTTTATGAGCAATGTGGACACAGTAGCAGGGATAGAGGCTATGCATGGTCACAGCAACATAGATTCTATTCACTAGGGCTGTTCTGGCTACGGCTGCCACTGAGTGCCCAATCTGTGAACAGCAGAGACCAATAGTGAGTCCCCCATAAGGCACCATTTCCCAGGAAGATCAGTGAGCTACCTGGTAGTATTCCTTTGGACAGTTTCCACCATGGAGGGGGACAGCATTTTGTTATTACTAGATTAGACACTTACTTTGTATATGGAGTTGCCTTCCCTGCATATAGTTCTTCTCCCAAAACTACCATCCATGGACTTAGAAAATGCCTTATCTAACATCATAGTATTCCACACAGCATTAGTTCTAATCAGGGACTCACTGCACAGGTAATGAGTTGTGGCAGTGGGCTATGATCATAGAATGTCACTGGTCTTACGTTGTTCCTCACTGTCCTGATATATGTGGTTTAATATTTTGGTGGAATGATCTTTAAAGACTCATTTACCTTGCCAGATAGTTAGCAGTGTTAGGGCAAGGTTCTCCAGAAGGCTGTATATGCTCTGAATCAGTTTCTAATGTATAGTGCTGTTTCTTCTGTGACCGAGACTTTCATGGGTCAGTCAGTCAAGGGATGGAAATGGGAGGGGCACCACTCACTACTTATTTTTTCCAGCTTTATTGAGATATAATTGCCATATAACATTGCATCAGTTTAAGGTCTACAACATAATTTGGTATACATTCACAATATATCAATTCAAATATATAAATATGAAATGATTACAATAATGAGTTTAGCTAACATCTATCACCTCGTACTGCTACAGATTATTTTATGAGAATTTTTAACATAATTTCTTAGCAACTTTCAAATATACAATATAGTGTTGTTAATTATAGTCATCATGCTGTATGTTATACCCCTAGAGTTTATTTATCTTATTGCTGAAAATTTGTAACTTTTGACTACCTTCACTCAATTACTTTCTGCCTGGCTCTGACAAACACCAATCTGTAATCTATTTCTGTGAGCTTTGTTTTTTGAAATTCCACATATAAGTGAGATTATGCAATATGTATCTATCTCTGTCTGACTTATTTGACTTAGCATAATGCCCCCATGGTCTACCCATGTTGTAGCGAATGGCAGAATTTTCTTTTTTTTTGTACACGCACACACACATACACACACATTTATGTGTATATATGTATAGCCGCATTCTGTTTATCCATTCATGCGTCCGAGGACACTTAGGTTGTTCTTGTGTCTTGGCTCTTGTAAAGAATGCTGTAATGAACTCTCAGTGGCAGACATTTCCTTGGTTAGTAATTTTGTTTCCTTTAGATATATACTGAGAAGTGGAATTGCTGGATTATGTAGTAGTTGTATTTTTAATTTTTCTTTTTTTTTGTGAGGAAGATTAGCCTGAGCTAACGTCCGTGCTCCTCTTCTCTACTTTCTCTGTGGGACACTGCCAGAGCATTGCTTGATAAGCAGTGTGTAGGTCCGTGCCTGGGATCTGAACCCATGAACCCTGGGCCACCAAAGCAGAGCATGTGAACCCAACCCACTATACCACCGGGCTGGCCACAGTATTTTTAAGTTTTTTGAGGATCCTCCATACTCTTGACCACGGTGGCTGTACCAGTCTGCATTCCCACCAGCAACGTACAGTAGTTCCTTTTTATTCACATCCTCACCGGTATCTCTTGTCTTTTTCATAGTAGCCATTTTAACACATGTGAGGTGATATCTCATTGTGATTTTGAGGATGCATTTCACTGATTAGTGATGTTGAGCATCCTTTCATGTCCTTGTTTACTATTTGATTATTTTCTTTGAATATATATCTCTATTCAGATCTTTTGCTCATTTTTTAAGTTGGATTATTTGGGAATTTTTGCTGTTGAGTTGCATCAGTATCTTATATATTTTAGATATTAACCCCTTGTCAGATGTGTGGTTTGCAGTTATTTTCTTTCATTCCACAGGTTGCCTTTTCATTTTGTTGATCATTTATTTTGCTGTGCAGAGGCTTTTTAGTTTGATGTAGTCCCATTTATTTTTTATTTTGTTGCTTGTACTGTGTCATATCCAAAATGTTGTTGCCAAGACCAACCATCTTTGCCAAGATCAACATCAAGGTGTTTTCTTTTGTTTGCTGAGTAAGATTTGCCCTGAGCTAACATCAGTTGCTAATTTTCCTCTTTCTGTATGTGAGCTGCCACCAAGCGTGACCACTGACAGGTAGTAGAGGTTTGCACCTGGGAACCAAACCCGGGTCACCAAAGTGGAGAGTGCTGAACTTTAATTACTAGGTCTCTGGGGCTGGCCCAAGGAGTTTTTTCTCTATGTTTTCATCTAGAAATTTTATGGTTTCAGGTCATGCATTTAACTCTTTAGTCCATTTCAAGTTCATTTTTTTGTGAATGGTGTAAGATAGTATTCTAATTTCATTGTTTGTAAATAGCCAATTTTCTTAGGTCCGCTTATTGAAAAAACTGTCTTTTCTCCATTGAGTGTTCATGGTTCCCTTGTCAAATATTACTTCACCATGTATGCATGGGTTTTTTTCTGGGCTCTCAGTCCTCTTCCAGTGGTCTCTGGGTCTGTTTTATGCTTGTACTATGCTGTTTTCAGTACTATAGTTTTGTAATAAGATTAAAATTAGGATGGGTGATTTTTCCAGCTTTGTTTTTTCTCTAGATTGCCTTGGCTGTTTAGGGTCTTTTGTGGTTTCATATGAATTTAGGACTGTTTTTTCTATTTCTGTCAAAAATTCCATTGGAATCTTGTTAAGGATTGCAACGAGTCTATAGATGACTGGGTAGTATGGATATTTTAACAGTATCTAATTCCCCGTTACGTGAAAACGGGTACCTTTCCATTTATTTGTGCCGTCTTCAGTTTCTTTCATTGAAATCTTACATTTTCTGTGTATAGATTTTTCAACTTCTTGGTTAAATTCATTCCTAGGTTTTTAATTGTTTTTGATAGTGTTATGAATGGGATTTTGTTTTTCAGATAGTTGTTAGTATAGAACAGAACTGAAGTTTGTAGTTGATTTTGTATGCTGCAACCTTATTGAATTCAGTCATTATTTCTAATAGGTTTTTAGTGGAGTCTCTAGGATTTTCTATATATAAGATCATATCATCTGCAAATAGGGACAGTTTTACCTCTTCCTTTCTGATTTGATGCCTTTATTTTTTATCTGACTTTATTGCTCTGGCTAGGACTTCCATTACTATGTTGAATAGGCGTAGTGAGTGTGGGTACCTTTGTCTTGTTCCTGATCTTAGAGTAAAAGCTTTCAGCCTTTCGCCATTGAGTATAATGTTAGCTGTGGTCTTTGTCCTATATGGCCTTTGTTACGTTGAGGCAACGTTTCCTCTATATCTGGTTTTTGAGTTTTTATCATGAATGTATGTTGAATTTTGTCAAGTTTATTTGCACCTACTTAAATGATCACATGATTTTTGTCTTTCCTTCCATTAATACGGCGTATCCCATTTATTGAAATGCATGTGTTGAACCATCCTTGCATCCTTGGGTTAAATCCCATTTGGTCAGTTGTATAATCCTTTTAATGTGTTGTTGAAGTCAGTTTGCTAATATTTTGTTGAGAACTTTGTATTCATCAGGGATGTCATCCATAGTTTCCCTTTTTTTTTAATAGTGTCCTCATCTGGCTTTGGTATCAGAGTAATGCTGATCTTGTAAGATGAGGTTGCAAGCGTTCCCTCTTCTATTTTTTGAAAGAGTTTAAAAAGGATTGGTATTAACTCTTTGGAAGTTTGATAGAATTCAGCAGTGAAGCCATTCAGTGTTGGGCGTTTCTATGTTGGCAAGTTTTTTTGTTACTGATTCAATCTCCTTATTCACTATTGGTCTGTTCAGATATTCTATTTCTTCATGGTTAAGACTTGGTAGGTTGTATTTATTTCTTCTCAATCTTCATTATTTCCATTCTTCTGAGAACTTTGGTCTTAGTTTTTTCTTCTTTTTCTGTTTCCTTATACTGTGAAGTTAGGTTGATTATTTGAGAACTTTCTTTTGATTTGTGTGTTTATTAGCTATAAACTTCCATCCTGAGACTATTGCAGTGTCACATTAAGTTTATGTATGTTGTATGTTATTTTTCCTTTGTCTCAAGATTCTTTTTAATTTCCCCTTTAATTTTTTCTTTGATTCATTGATTGCTCAGGAATGTAGTATTTAATTTCCGTATGTTTGTGAATTTTCCTCTTATCCTCCTGTTATCTAGTTCCTACCATTGTGATTTGAAAAGATACTTGGTGTGACTTCTAATGTTTTTAAAATTGTTAAGACTTGTTTTATGCCCTAACATGTGGTTTATTCTGGAGGATGTTCCATGTGTGCTTGAGAAAAATATGTATGCTGCTCTTGTTTCATGAAATATTCTGTATATGTCTGTTAGGTCCATTTGGTCTATTATATTGTTCAAATTTGCTTTTTCACTGTTGATCCTCTGTCTGGGTGATCTATCTGTTGTTGAGAGTAGGATATTCAAGTACCTAACTTAATTGTATTGCTCTTTATCTCCATTTTTAATTCTGTTGTGATGTGCTTTATATATTTAGGTACTCTGATGGTGGGTGCATAAATATTTATATTTGTATCTTCTAGATGGATTGACCCCTTTATGATTGTATAATGACCTTCTTTGTCATCTTTGGCCATTTTTAGCTTAAGGTCTGTTTTGTCTGGTATAAATACAGCTACTGTTGCTTTCTTTTAGTTACCACAGAAATATCTTTTTCTGTCCCTTCACTCTCAGTCTATTTGTGTCTTTAAAGGAAAAGTAAATCTGTTGTAGGCAACATATGTTGGATCTTGTTTTTTTAATCCGTTCAGCCATTCTGTGTCTTTTGATTGAAGAATTTAATCCATTTCCATTTTAAGTAATTATTTTTAAGTACAGACTTACTAATGCCCTTTGACTGTTTTCTGATGTTTTATAGATCCTTGGTTCCCCTTTTCTTATCTTGGTGTTTGTGTTCTTTTGTGATTTGATGACTTTTTCTAGTGGTATGCTTTGATTCCTTTACTGTAATCTTTGGTTTCTTTTGTGAGGAAGATCAGCCCTGAGCTAACATCCATGCCAGTCCTCCTCTTTTTGCTGAGGAAGACTGGCCCTGAGCTAACATCCATGCCTGTCTTCCTCCACTTTATATGGAATGCCGCGACAGCATGGCCTGACAAGTGGTACATCACTGCGCGCCCGGGATCTGAACCCAGGCTGCTAGCATCGGAGTGCGCCCACTTAACTGCTACGCCACGGGGCCATCCCCTCCTTTACTGTAATCTTATATGTATCTAGTACCAGTTTTTCCTTTGCATTTTCCATGAGGCTTACATAACATATCTTTTATTTATAACATTCTGTTTTAACTGATAACAATTTCCATAGCACACATAAACTTTTCCCTTTAACTTGTCCACTTCACAGTTTAGGTTATTGCTGTTACAGATTTAAACACTGCCTATCCAATAATAAATTATTGTAGTTATGGTTATTTTTAATATTTTTGTTTTTTAACTTTTAAATTAGACTTGTAAATGAATTATACACCACCATTACGATATTAGAGAATCCGAATTTGACCATATAATTTGTCTTTACCAGTGAGTTTTACACATACGTCTGTATGTTTTTATGATGTTAATTAGCATCCTTTTATTTTCTATTGAAAAACTCTGTTTAGGGTTTCTGGTAAGGCAGATGTAGTGATAATGAAATTTCTGTTTTTGAAAATCATTCTCTCTCCTTCATTTCTGAAGGATAGCTTTGCCAAGTATAGTATTCTTAGTTGACAGTTTTTTCTTTTAGTTTTATGAGCATATCATCCCATTTGCAAAGTTTCTGATGAGACATCCACTTATAGTCTTAGGGGTTCCCTTGTACGTGCTGTGTCACTTTTCTCTTGCTGCTGTTGAAATTTTCTTTGTCTTTGACTTGTTTTTTTTTTGTGAGGAATGTCAACCCTGAGCTAACATCTATGCTAATCCTCCTCTTTTTGCTGAGGAAGACCAGCTCCAAGCTAACATCTATTGCCAATCCCCCGCCCCCGCAAACCTCAGTAGATAGTTGTACACCATAGTTGCACATCCTTCTAGTTGCTGTATGTGGGACGCGGCCTTGGCATGGCTGGAGAAGCGGTGGGTCGGTGTGCGCCTGGGACCCGAACCCGGGCTGCCAGCAGCAGAGCGCGCGCACTTAACCCCTAAGCCATGGGGCCGGCCCCTGTCTTTGACTTTTAACAATTTAATTATAATGTGTTTGGCATGACCCTTTTGGGTTCAATCTTTATGGGGTTCCTTAGACTTCATTAATCTAGATGTGCTTTTCTCTCCCCAGATATGGGAAGTTTTCAGTCATTATTGCTTTAAATGTACTCTTTCTCCCTTTGTGTTTCTCATCTGTTTCTGGAATTTGGAAAATATGTATGTTGTTTTCTTTTGGTGGTGTTTCGTAAGTTGTCTTTGCTTTCTTCACCTTCTTTGATTTGTTTTTCTTTTTTGTTCCATCAACTGGATAATTTCAGATGACCTATCTTTTAGTTCACTGATTCTTTCTTCTGCTTGGTTGAGTCTGATACTGAAGTTTTCTATTTAGTTCTTTAGTACAGTTATTGCATTCTTCAGTTCTGTGATTTCTGCTTTTTTTTTTTTATAATTTCCATTTCTTTGTTGAACTTCTCATTTTGTTCATGCGTTGTTTTCCTAATTTCATTTAGTTGTCTTTCTGTGTGTTCTTGTCCTTTAAGAAACTTCTTCTGTAAGAGGATTATTCTGAATTCTTTGTCAGACAGTTCACAGATCTCTGTTTCTTTCAGGTCAGTTAATGAAGCTTTAGTAGTCTCTTTGGTGGTATCATGTTGTTGCTTTTATTTGGTGATTAGGAATGGTTTGAGGAGATGCGTATGGGTGCTGGGGTGCAAAGGGGGTGGGCTTCTGATGGTTAATTTTGTGGGTCAGTTTGACTGGGCCCAGGTGTTTCTTCAAACATTATTCTGGATTTGGCTTTGATGTTGTTTCCGGATGAGATTAACATTTGAATCTGTAGAGTGTCTAAAACTGATTAACCTCCTCAATATCCTTGGGCCTATGTCAGTTAAAGGTGTGAGTAGAACAAAAGAGTTGACCATTCTGTGAGCAAGTGAGAATTCTTCTTGCTTGACTGTCTTTGAACTGGATCATCAGTAGTTTCATGCCTTTCCAGCTTAACCAGTCAGACCTTTATACTTGTCAATCTCCATGTTTATGTACAGTGGTGGAAGGTAAACCCGAATTGTCTGCTAAAATATAGATAAAGTACATATGAAAACAAAAACATTTTAAAAAATCGTAAAAGAATTTATCTTGGAATAAGGTGTGTATACTCTATTTAAAGGGTAAAATAGTGTCATAGTTAAAGATCTCCAGAGAAACAGAACCAATAGGATGTGTGCGTGTGTGTGAATTTGTATATAAGGAGATTTATTGTAAGGCTCTGACTCAAGAGTCAGTTTTTACCTGATTCTTCATGATCCTTAGTTCCTTGCATTGTATCTGTGCCTTTGAGTAAGCAGTCTCCTTTTCCAGACTTTACCCATGTTCTTTGGCAGAAACAGTGCTTCACCAGTAAGCTCAGCTTGGCATTTTGGACAGGTCAGTTGGTAGCCTCCTTGGGCAGGTGGGGCTTGCTATCTGGGTTTCTTTTTGTGATGGGCCATTGCCTGGACTCAGATGTCAGAAGGGCTGTTGCCTGGTGTCTGGGAACAGTTGGACAGGAGTGTTTGCTTTATTTTCTGCATGTGTGTTGCTGTAGAATGGACTCACTGGTAGCTTGGATTCTCTGGTCAGGCTTTTCAGTAGGGCGAGACTTAGTCCTGTGCTCAGCATTTGAGTGTGTCTGTGAATTTGCTTCCCTGACTGAGTAGGGCTAAAGAATGGTTTCCTTGGCTTCTATGGCTTGATGGCTGGACATCCTAATTTGACAGAGCTGCCCACCAAGCTCTTTGGCCAGACAGGACTGCTGCATTGGTTATCCAGATGGGCAGAGTTCCTAAATGGGATCTTTGCTCAGGTGCCATTGTAATTGACGCTGCAGGATGGGTGACACATCTTCCTAGGTATTCTGGTTAGGCTTCCTGATTGGGTGAGAGATTTTCTCTGTTGCTCACTGTGTAGGTGTCACTCAACTAGTTTCTGGAATTTTCACTTGGGATTAATCCACGTGTAGCTGTATTTTTGCTATGACCCTGGGAGGAGGGAAAGTCGAGAGCCTCCTGTCTCTTCATAATGGTGACATTCAGCGAGAAGGTGGCATTCTTCTTTAACACGAACATGTCATATAGGTTGATGATAATCGCATTAAACTATAATTTCTTAACTAAAGTTTGCATTAGGCACTTTGACACAGTATACATCCTTTAAACCTCTCTTGATTCTCATTGATGGATGCAGAGACAATTGTATAAATAATCCATTTTGTAGAAAATGATTCCTAATCTTCAAAATATATGAAAGAATGACCACAAGAGATTTATAATCATTTCCATGGAAGTATCTTTATGTCATCCTTTTGCCTAGATCCTATATTTCCCTGAGGATGTTATTGAGATTTTCTTTTGGAGAAGGTACACTGACATTATTTGGACATGAGTGTTATGCAGTTTATCCATATCTTTGCCAATATTTGTTACTGTCTGTGTTTTTTTTCTTTGCCATCCTAGTGTGTATGAAGAGGTATCTCATTGTGATTTTGGTTATCATTACTCTTAAGGATAATGATATCTGAGCATCTTTTCATATACTTATTGGCCCTTTTTAAACTTATTTATTTTTATTTTTTTATTGAAGTACCGTGAACATAAAATGGTAAATTTAAGATGTACAACATGTTAATTTGATACAGTTAATATTATATTGTAATATGATTGCCATTGTAGCAATAATTAGCACCTCTATCATGTTACATAATTATCATTTCTTTTTAGTAGTTGGAATAATTTTTAGTCTCTTAGCAAGTTGGATGATGATAATACAACATGGTTGTCTGTATTCACAGTTCTGTGCATTAGATCTCTAAGTGTCATTTTGCTACTTGTTGCGAGTTAGTACCTTGATACGAGATTTGTCCTATCCTCCTATTCCCCATCACCTGGTAACCACCATTTTACTCTGTTTTTATGAGTTTGGCTTTTTTAGATACCACAAATAATTGTTATCATATAGTGCTTGTCTTTGTCTGTCTGACTTATGTCACTTAGCATAATGTGCTCCGGGTCCATCCATATTGTCACAAATGGGAAGATAGCCTTCCTCCTTATGGTTGAATAATATTCCATATTCTGTTGTATGTTTGTGAAATATATATAAATATATATAAATATTTATTATATAAATAAATGTATATGCACACTACATCGTCTTTATCCATCCTTCTTTTGCTGGTTCCTTAGATTGTTTACATGTCTTGGCTGTGGTGAATAATGTTGCAATACACATGGGAGTGCATATATCTTGTTTTCATTTTCTTTAGCTAAATACCCAGAAGTGTAATTACTGGATGATATGGTAAATCTATTTCTAATTTTTTAAGAAACTTCCATTTTGTTTTGTCATGGTGGCTGAATCAATTTACATTCCTACCAGCAGTGTCCAAGGGTTGTCTTTTCTCCGTATCCTCACCAACACTCCTTATCTTTTGTTTTGGTCATAGCCCTTCTAACAGGTATAAGGTGTTATCTGCTGTGGTGTTAAATTTTATCTCCCTGATGATTAGATATTGAGTATCTGTTCATGTTCCTTTTGGCTATTTGGATGTCTTCTATGGAAAAAGTTTTTTCCATTCCTTTGCCGGTTTTTTAATTGCATTGTTTGTTTTTTTTGTTTTGAGTTGTATAAGTTCTGTATATATTTTGAATATTAATCCCTTATCAGATATATGGTTGACAGAAATTTTCTTCCATTTTGTAAGTTGCCTTTTCATGTTAATTATTTCTTTGGCTGTGCAGAAGCTTTTAAGTTTGATGTAGTCCTATTTGTTAATTTTTGCTTTTGTATCCAAAAATTTATTGCCACAACCAGTATCTAGGAGCTTCTCTATATTTTTTTCTAGGAGGCTAATGGTATAAGGTCTTATATTTAAGTCTTTGATCCATTTCATGTTAATTTTTGTGTGTAAAATTATTTTGTGAGTGTACGATTTGGGTTCATTTTCGTTGTTCTGCATGTGTTTATCCATTTTTTCCAATACCATTTGTTTAAGAGACAGTCTTTTCACCATTGGGTATTCTTGGTTTCCTTGTCGAATATTAGTTGATTGTAAATGCGGGGGTTAATTCTGAACTCTCTTCTGTTCCTTTGCTTTATGTGTGTATTTTTATGCCAGGACTGTACCATTTTTTTAATTACAGTCAGGTGTTGCTTAACAATGGGGATATATTATGAGAAAAGTGCTGTTAGGCAATTTTGTTGTTGTATGAACATCGTAGACTATACTTACTCAAACCTGGGTGGTATAACCTACTACACACCTTGGCTATGTGGTACTAATCTTCTGGGACCACTCTCGTATATACAGTCTGTTACCGACTGAAATGTCATATAGGCTCATGACTACTAAACTTTTTTAGTATATTTGAAATCACGAAATGTGATACCTCTGTCTTTGTGCTTCTTTCTCTGTTCGCTTTGGCTATTTGGGTTCTTTTGTGGTTTCATAGGCTTTTTCGGATTGCTTTCACTGTGGGCTTGATTATAAAGAAACTGAAAGTGTTAATAACATGTTAACAAGGTAATAACATATGAAATAGACTTAAGATTTTTACTATTGCCTTTTTTTTTTAACAGAATGCTGCCTTTTTATATGGCCTTGGTTTGGTTTACTTCTACTACAATGCATTTCACTGGTAAGTTGACTTATTACACCAGATGTTTCCACTTTGGTGTGTGTGTATGGCAAATACATAAAATATTTTATCAGTAAGCATATGTTTCATTAGTAGAATATTTACTTTTTAGTTTCTAACAAGTTCAGCGCTCATCCTGTCCATTCAGCACACCTGCTTAACACCTGATGCCCAGTAACTAGTAACTTGATTATAAATTCTCAATATCCTACAATTAGGAATAATGATAACCTTCTTCAGTGTTGAGGATTAATTCTGATAGTCTTATGTAACTGTGATTGTGCTATGTTAGATTTTGTAAACCGTAAAGTATGTGAAACTTTGTTTTGTTTTTGACCTTGTTTTTTTCATTTAAGTGATATGAGAATTCAAAGAAAGGTGAGCAAGTACATGACTGTTGTTCACAATCATGTTGTGTAGGTCATTCTGAATATTTAATACAGAGTTCTTGAGTGTGCATTGACAGGTATTTGGTATGATTTCCCGAAGGTGAATATTTAGCTTTTAGTTGGATAACTTTTATTACTATTATTTTTCATACTCTTCAGCTTTTGGACATATTAATTATGACATGTTTGGAAGCATTGTGTTGTTTGCTAAATAAACTTGTGGATTATAGATGTTATAACAGTTTTTTTCTCATGAATTACACATTGCTTTGAGAGATCTTAAACTTGAGCCATGTACCTTATTTTATAGTGAATCTTATTTAAAACTGAGACTAGATTAGGACTATTTTCAAGTTTCTGTATATTCTTGAAGATCATGTTTACAGCGTTCACAATTCTGAACTCGTAGAACTGGAAAAGATCTTAGAGATCACTTACTTTTAATCCTTTGATTTTGTTGATGGGAGAAGTAAAATGTTAATCTTTATCCAGTGTTACTTAACCATTTATTTAGTCGTGGAAGCAGGCCTTGTGTTCATGACCTTAGTCTAATAATTTAAAGTGTGTTTCGTGATAAAAGAAAAAAATGGCACATTTTTTACACAACTGTCAATGGCGCTGGTTTGATAAACTTGTGATCACTTATAAATGGGAAAAGAACAGAGGTTACAGAAGTCAGAGATAGGACTTAAAAAGTTTCTGGGGAGATATATTTAGAAATAAGGCTATAAGTTATACAAAACGGAATAATTTGTTGTACTTTCCCTATGTCATGACGAAAAGAAGGCTATTTTAAAAATCAGTATTTGGGCCGGCCCCGTGGCTTAGCGGTTAAGTGCGTGCGCTCCGCTGCTGGCAGCCCAGGTTCGGATCCCGGGCGGGCACTGACGCACCACTTCTCCGGCCATGCTGAGGCTGTGTCCCACATACAGCAACTAGAATGATGTGCAGCTATGACATACAACTATCTACTGGGGCTTTGGGGGAAAAAATAAATAAATAAAATTATAAAAAAATAAAAATAAAAATCAGTATTTACTATTTGTGCAAATAGATACAATCATTTTAGCAAGCCATAACAAATTTAGGTGCAATCCAGTGTAAGGCTGGAAACAAAGAACTTCACCATTTAAGAATAGAAATATACCTCATGTTGGACAGTTTTTACATACTTAGGATAACTCATGAGCCCCTTTGTATTGAAGATGAGACCATAATATAAGTAGGGAGGTAAGTCAGTGTGGATTGAAAATATAGTCTTGCATTGCATAATAATGTTTCAAAGAAGACTGCATATACACAATGGTGGTCCCATAAGATTAGGACTATATAGCCTAGGTGTGTAGTAGGCTATACCATATAGGTTGTGTAAGTACACTCTGTGATGTTTGCACGATGACAGTATTGCCTAAGGACACATTTCCCTGTAGTTAAAATGACAGTATGACTATATTAATTGCTTTAACATACATGTGACAATTTTAAGTTACTTGTGAAAGATGATTACAGATTTTGGTAACTCATATTTAAATGACGTCTATATGTTTCCCAAAGAAAACTTACCTTTTGAAATGCTTAGTTCTGCAATAAATAAATATGTAACTACACAATTTTAGAAGTAGGAACTTAACCAAAATAACTTAATAAAGACATGTGGTGTATTGTTTCGTCCTAAATTGTCGTGTGCTTGGTAGCCACATCTTTTTGTAGTATAAAGAAAATTGACTTTAGGGGCCGGCTCTGTGGCTTAGCGGTTGAGTGAGTGCGCTCTGCTGCTGGTGGCCCAGGTTCGGATCCCGGGCATGCACCGACACACTGCTTCTCTGGCCATGCTGAGGCTGAGTCCCACATACAGCAACTAGAAGGACGTGCAGCTATGACACACAACTTTGGGGGAAAAAAATAAATAAATAAAATTATTAAAAAAAAAA
Source organism: Rhinoceros unicornis (assembly GCA_028646465.1). Classification (NCBI taxonomy): domain Eukaryota; kingdom Metazoa; phylum Chordata; class Mammalia; order Perissodactyla; family Rhinocerotidae; genus Rhinoceros; species Rhinoceros unicornis. Next base: position 183,688 of record JAQQSS010000042.1, on the reverse strand, counting down.
AAAAAAACAAAGAAAATTGACTTTGGAAACCTTTAAGATTCTAAATAGTGACCTCTAACGTCTGTAGAGAATAGAGTAACTGAAATTCACAAGTGGAGCATGTGAACCCACCACTATGCCACCAGGCTGGCCCCCTTGTTTATTTTCTTTTTGTCTCTTGTTGTACTCATTTTTGAGGAAGTAAGAATTTATATAATTTAAATATTAAAAAATACTCTATATCCAGCATATTTGAATCTTCTCTATAGATAATCAAACCTGTTGAAAAAATGAAATAATGGAGACATATAGAATTAGGACAAAGGTTTGCTGATAGATGGATGCAAGTTGAAGCAGATTAGCGAAGTCAGAAGCAGTCTCATACACCTGGGTCCTTGATCTGTGACAAAGGTGGCAGTGTGTTGTTGTAGGGGTAAGAATGGAGTTTTCCACAAATTATCCTGTACTGTAGGAATATCATCTGGAAAAAAGAAATACTAGTCCTATGTATATCATGTCATACTTATAATAGATTCCCAATGAAACATAAACAAAAATGTGGTAGGCAAAAATAACGCTTCTGAAGGTAGATTTATATTGAGCACTATAGAAGCAAGATTAACACTTTCCTGCCACATTTTTAAAACTTGCCCTTTTAAAACTTTTCCACTGCCCCCTTTGTGAGATGTTTCAAAAAAGTTTAAATGTTATTTACACTGAAATGTTAGTAAACCTTTAAATATTGTTGAATAATTTGAGAAAGTTGGGAAGAAAATCAACTTAGATTCCATACCTTTTTATAATCTTTTCATGTTCATTCATAATGTTTTTATAAAATTGTCACTTCTGTTAAAATTATGTAACCAGAATGTTTCTTGTAGTACTAAAGAAAACACACATATTAAATATTAAATCTTACAGTTTCTTATGTCTGTATTCTTTAAGGGCAATTAAAGCATTTCAGGAGGTGCTTTATGTTGATCCCAGCTTTTGTCGAGCCAAGGAAATTCATTTACGACTTGGACTTATGTTCAAAGTGAACACAGACTATGAATCTAGTTTAAAGGTAAGCAGTTGGCCTTTTTCCTACATAGAGTATTTCATTTGTGTGTGTGTGTGTCTGCACGTTGTTAAATGTTGAGAGTATTGAGAGATGTTGGACTTTATCTTACCACTTTCAAAAATGAACAAATTTAGTATATGAACTAAAAGGTGAATAAAAGATTGGAATCAGGATACAAAGTAGGTATATGCTGAGAATTGCAAGTTGAAGTTTTAATACTTTAGATTTCTTTTTTGTTTGTTTATTTATTTGGTAAGGAAGATTGTTTCTGAGCTAATATCTGTTGCCAATCTTCCTCATTTAGCCTGAAGAAGATAGTCCCAGAGCTAATATCTGTGCCAGTCTTCCTCTACTTTGTATATTGGACACCAGCACAGAGTGGCTTGACTAGTGGTATGTGGGTCCATGCCCAAGATACGAACCGGCGAACCCCAGGCCGCTGAAATGTAGTGTGAGAACCCAACCACTAGGCCGCCAGGCCGGCCCCCTTGTTTACTTTTGGTTTGTCTATTCAAATAATTTTGTTGTTGTTGGGGAGGATTGGCCCTGAGCTAACATCCGTTGCCAATCTTCCTCTTTTTGCTTAGGAAAGATTGTTCCTGAGCTAACATCTGTGCCAGTCTTCCACTATTTTTTGTATGTGGGACACAGCCACAGCATGGCTTGATGAGCGGCGTATAGGTCCTTGCCTGAGATCTGAACCCGTGAACACTGGGCTGCTGAAGCAGAGTGTGCAGACTTAACAACTACGCCACTGGGCTGGCCCCTAAAGTAATTTTAATACTGAGGTTTGTGATCAGGAAACAGTGAAGGCTTTTATTTAATTTGAGCATATAAAATATTCTCCTATATGTGACTGGCCACCATAGAGGTGAAGCAGAGCTGGATAATAAATACGGTACCTGTGATCTGTTTATTGACTGTTCTTTTGTATGGGCCTTATTAGAAATCTGCCTACTTATAGTAGCAGGACATGTGTCGTAGCAAAATGGTGTGCTAAGATTTTCTCTGTTAAGTCTCGTGGATTCCTAGATGGTGAGGATACACATCATTAGGAAAAAAGAATACATTATTGTTAAATACCTTAATTCTAATGGAAATCTGATGTATTAAAACTTCCTTGTTCAGTTTCTGGGTTTGTGCTATCGTTTAATATTTTCTGAGGGTTTTAATGGGCGTAGGGTTTCCCTGCACGACAAAAACGTTGCTCTTTGAAAGAATTTGGGGGACCAGCCTGGTGGTGTAGCAGTTAAGTGCTCGCATTCTGCTTCGGCGGCCTGGGGTTCACAGGTTCGGATCCTGGTGTGCACTGATGCACCGCTTGTCAAGCCATGCTGTGGTGGCGTCCCATGTGAAATAGAGGAAGATGGGCCCAGATGTTAGCCCAGAGCCAATCTTCCTCAGCAAAAAGAGGAGGATTGGCATCAGAGGTTAGCTCAGAGCTAATCTTCCTCACTAAAAAAAAAAAAAAAAAAAGAATTTGGTTTTGGATTTTTTTTTTTTTTTTTTTTTTTTTTGTGAGGAGGCCCAGCCCTGAGCTAACATCTGCCAATCCTCCTCTTTTCTGCTGAGGAAGACTGGCCCTGGGCTAACATCCGTGCCCATCTTCCTCTACTTTATATGGGACGCCGCCACAGCATGGCTTGACAAGCAGTGCGTCGGTGCGCGCCCGGGATCCGAACCGGCGAAC
>JAQQSS010000042.1:163282-180456 GCA_028646465.1 Rhinoceros unicornis | reverse complement strand
AGGAGGCCCAGCCCTGAGCTAACATCTGCCAATCCTCCTCTTTTCTGCTGAGGAAGACTGGCCCTGGGCTAACATCCGTGCCCATCTTCCTCTACTTTATATGGGACGCCGCCACAGCATGGCTTGACAAGCAGTGCGTCGGTGCGCGCCCGGGATCCGAACCGGCGAACCCCGGGCCGCCGCAGCGGAGCGCGCGCACCTAACCGCTTGCGCCACCGGGCCGGCCCCTGGATTTGGATTTTGAAGAAAGACATAGGTTTTTCGAATTTTTTCTCTTTTCTTGATCTAGATCAGTTGTAGATTATCTTAATTACAAAGACAAGGGGTGTGTGTGTAAATCTACAGTAGGACTTACTCTGAACTCACTAACATGGAAATGCTAAAGAAATGCTACTAAAAAGCTGTATGTGATTGGGGGTTCCCCAAACTACCTTCCACATCAGGAGGTAGAGGTCACTGAACTCAGAAAACAGTTATATTTATGGTTACAGTTTATTACAGTGAAAGATTAAAATTGTCAAAGGAAAAAGAGTCCAGGAGAGACCCAGTGCAAGAATCCAGTTGTCCACTCCCATTGCATTATGTGGAATTATGTGCATAGAATTGTGTGGATAGCATGTAATTCTTCCCACAGTGATGTATGATTGCACACAGGGAGTATTGCCAGTCTGGGATGTTTACTCCAGCCTTTACAACGAAAGAAGGGTTTTTTCCTTTTTGTGGAATGTGTATACCTGTATAACATTGGGGTTTGATAGTGCTCTCCAGTTGGAGAACCCTCCTGGCTTACCCTTTGTGTTACTACGTTACCATCCCCTCCAGAGGTCAAACTGATATGGTATGGCCTCAAGCCCCTACCATAAGGAACATTGTTGCATAAAATGTCTCCCTGACCCAAGACCCCAGGTATGCAAAGGCACATTTGTAAAGTATTACATTCCAAGAGTTTAGAGGTCATCTCTCAGGAGTTGGTCAAGGGCCAGACCTTTCTTTGAATGTGCAGGGTTTGGACAACCCAGCACTGTTGAGTTAGTCCCTTACTGCACTCTGTACTCATTCAGTGCCTTAATACTTTTAGATTTTTAAAGTATTAAATTCCTCAAACTGTCTCTGCATTTTGTAGATTTATAAAAGAATGATACTGATGGCACACAGATATTCAACCAAAACATTAAAACTGTTGCAGGTAAACTGTAAAGAATTTAGATCATACAGCGGTGAGAGATAAGTGTAGCAGAGGAATTAAGTCCAAGGTTAAATGCAATTGGTTTGGAGAACGGGACGGAATTTATCAGTTTTCTTTTACGTTCAGAGTAGCATGTATCGTACTGTATGCCATGGAATGTTGGTGGATTTGATATGTAAAGTAAGTACAGCTATGGCACCTTGTAGATTTTAACCCCTTCTTGAACATTCACAGTTATTTGTATTAATTAGCCTATCAAAGATGCTAACATGTCATAAATAAATTCATGTGCTGTAATTTATTCATAACATGTTGGTTATCCTTCAGTGTTTTGTGGTTGCAGTTTGATATATGTCCTTTGGAAACATTGGCATGCAAAAGAAAAAGCAAAAAGTCATTTTTTCCCATAAATATGTAATTATAAAAATTAATGGAGAAAAGTGTCATTGAATAATAGTGCAGTAGTTAGTATTATTAAGGAAATCTGTGGATGCAAAGCTCCATTTAATGAAGTGGCAATATTTACCATATCCTTTATTTAGGTTGAGCAGCGTTAGATAATGTTCAGTGAGTCATTGAAAGTGTTTTTGCTTACTCATGCATAACGGAAACAGTCTTGTATGTATTTTTATTTGCTTAGTCATACGTAAAGAGTAAGAAACCTTCAAATAAAGTTGAGTTTAGCAAAAATGTCTTACATATGTGCAGTTTTCTTTTTTTGTGGACTTCATCTTAAATTTCTGACAACTTTCTGATGCTAATTTCATTTGTATGAAAGTAGAATATTAGGATATTTTTGATATTAATCTTGCTGTTAGTGTGAATATGTTGTTTGATTTTTGTCTCATCCTGACAGTTGCTTTTTAAGCTTTCTGCATGAATAGAAATATTCCTTGTCTATTGTGGGACAGTTTTAGGTATCAGTAGTTTTAAATGAGGATGAGATATTTTTTTATACTACTATCTAGTTACTTAGCAATTAAAATGAATAAGAATGGGAATCAGAATGAATGTCTCCCTCTAGGAGGTCTTTAATTTTCCTAAATTGGGCTTGTTAGTAGTTTAACTTCAGCTAGCCAAGTATGGACTCTCTTCTACATCAAGGTCTTTGACTACACCAAAGTGTTTACTAATATAGACACTTTAAATCCCAACTTAAGTTGGTTCATATAAAGGTAAAAATTGGTAGTATATATAATAGGAAGTCCAGGTTTCAAGATGAATTGGTTCAGCTGTTCAGATCTGTCATCAAGGATCCATATTGTCTTTTCTTCTTTGTTTGTTTTCCCCTCTTTGATATAAAATAGTAACCAGGTGTGATCAAAGTGAGCTTTCCTTTTTCATACTTTTCATAAAGTCATATCCACTTCTTCGTGGCTTATGTGTTTAGCACAGTACTGACACATAGTGCTCAACAAGTATATGATCGTCATTCTCATCTTCTTTTGGTGGAGGGAAAAGAATGTAGCTTCCTGTTGATGCCTTCAGTAATCAGGAATAACTTCAAAAAGGCTGCGAGAAACTTGGCCTTGCCTCTCCTTGGCCAGATGTAGGTTAAGTGATTTCACATCAGCAGCGATGGGATTACTCATAGACCCATCATTGAGCAGAGTTTAATTCTCCAAGAGGTTTGTAGAATGCGTATTTTGGGGTAGAAAAGAGGGTCAACTTTAAGTCCATTACAGTTCAGGTGTTCCCTACCTTGTTTCCTTCCTTAATTCCACGAGAGAGACAGTATATATGGTATTTTCTAATTGGTAAGTTATTTAAATAAAATACAGATTCTTTTTGCAGGAGATTCCCTTCTTTTTTTTCCTGCACATTCATACATTCCAAGTGTTCCTGTTTCATATCTGTTCCTGAAAATGGCCAAATGTATCTTTGAAACGTATTCGTTCAGTTTTAGTATAAACAGCTATTGAGGTGGCAAATTTGGTTTTAAAATGTGATGCTACCATTTAATGAAATGTGTGATCCTTGCTAAAATGGCTAATTATCCTGATCCTTACTGTATCTTTATACTTGGAATAACTACACCCACCTTATAAGACTGTTGTAGTGAATAGATAATGTATATGAAAGTGTCTGGCAAATAAACTATACTCATTTTTTTTTCAGGCATTTTTAGTTCTGTTGTCTATTATCCAAAATTCTTCTAATTAGAGCGCACCGTATATATAGCATTTGTGAATTCCATTTTCCCATCACAGAATTTAATCCATCTTCAAAATGTGATGTTAATACTTACTCTGTTTTCAATCATATGATCTTATTCTTCAATTAAATGACAAATAGAATTTTCATGTGTTTAAGGTGGTAGAAATGGCAGTTCTCAATTTGTGAACTAGATTAAAACTGTGTATGAACTATTCCATTCCAGAGTAACATTTTTACTTTACATTTTGTTGTTTTTATTTTTCCTTTCTTCAGATAATTTCCCCAAGTACGTTTTGTTGTCTGTTTCCCTGTATTATATTAAGATTTTACTTTATTACCTCTTAATGTGATACTGATAATATTGTTATAAGTGTATATTTGAAGTAGTGAATTATCATTACTTCAAGAAAAATAGACATTTTGAAAACTAGCTTTATATAATGTCAGTAACTTCCATTGACTGTTAAACTATTAAAACTGATTCTTCAAAATGAGTATAGTATACACAAAATATAATGATATAACACCCATATCCTTCAGAAATCTACTTAATTTCATGAAGATTATACAGACATGTCTCCTGATATTTTTATATTTTATATCTGTAATGCTAGTTTCCTTAAACACACACCAACTGTTTGGATTTTTAAAAGTAGTTTGCCTAAAGATGGATTGTGTGTGTGTGTGTGTGTGTGTGTGTGTGTGTGTGTGTGTGTGTGAACTTCAGGATTATTGCCTGACATATTGGTGAATATATTGTACCCCTTATAATTTGATAGTTGAAAATAGAGAATGCTAGGGGCTGGCCTGGTGGCGCAGTGGTTTGGTTCACGCATCCTGCTTCGACAGCCTGGGGTTTACTGGTTCAGATCCTGGGCGCAGACCTACTCAGTGCTCCTCAAGCCATGTTGAGGCGGCATCCCATGTAGAAGAACTAGAAGGACCTACAGCTAGTATATGCAACTATGTTCTGGGGCTTTGGGGAGAAAAAAGGAAAATAGAAACTAGCAAATGCTGATTTAAGGGGGAAATACAAAAGGGATAAGAAAGATACTAATTATAGTGTCATCATCACCAGGTGACAGCAAGGACAAAACGGTAAATTTGTATTTTATTACTGCTATATCCAGTATTTCAGTGCCTCCACAGTACGCTGTTACCAATTCCTTTTTGGATAGCCCATTGTGCAGATACTAATAATTTGGGCATGTTCTTCTGGGATAATTTAAGGTAGGAATTGTAAATTACTTGAGTGGAGTTGTGTTTTTGTAAAGATTTCTCTGAACACAGCTGTGCCTATTAGTTTACAAATTATCTATGGCCGCTTTGGAGCAGAAAATATTTACCTTGTGGCTCTTCATAGGTTTTGTGATTGAGGAAAGCCAGTTCTGTTTCTTCGAATTAACTCTTCTTTTTTTCCCTCTTCATTGACAAGATACCCTGGTCTCATGTGAACACAGTGTCACCATTGTCTTTTGACAGACAGTGAATTCTTTTTCCCCGTTTCCATTTGTCTTCACCTAGGAAGGAAAAGAAAATCTTTCCTCAGCTTTTTCCTTTCTCCACTGCTCCTCACTTTACACTTCCTATTTTCATCTTTTCTGGGATTATTCTCAGGTATGAGATTATCTCCTCAATGCTTTACCTAGCAATTTTCTCACATTTAAAAAATGTTATATGGTAAAACAAACTTATTTAGACTGTTATAAAGCTATTAAACGTTCACCTTGGATTACGTACTTGAGAATGTATCAATCATGTATCGTAGGACCACAATTTATATAGTAGAATGAAAGAACTTTGAATTTAAAAAGGCTCGTATTCCGATCATTTCTTTTTTGTTACACTGATTAGTACCAGTTTCTTTCTGAAATTTCCAGTCAGTTGTATATCTATACTTTATTGTATTATAAAAGAGATAAATTCCTACAAAAATGAAATGAAATTTAAAAATGTAGAAAGTGTAAACCTCAATTTTTTTTATATTATATCCAAGTGAGATAAAATAGTAATTTTATAAATGTAATGAAAATGAATATAACATTGATGAAAGAGAAATAAAAATTTATAAATTGTACCTTTAGGCAACTAATACAGACCATCACTTTTGCATCTGTAAGGTTTGTTCAGCAATTAAGCGGTACTCGCAGTAGGTAATATTTATCCAAACTTTTTATAATTTATTGTAAAAATACTTGTGGAGAAACTATTCTTGCAAAAGTAGGTTGATGGAAGTGAAGAAAAGATTGTAAAGCATTCAGCTCTTACTTAAGATAAAGCAAGTGATGCTGTTGCTTTTCTTTTAATGCATTTTTGGTAGCAATTTCCAACAGTTTATCCTATACAGTTATAACTAAATTTAAATTACCTTTCAATAAAGAAATGAATTCAAGGTCTCTATTAATTTCCTATGCATGGATATTTTTTATGATGGAAATAGAATTTAAAACATGATCAGATTTGTTGAAGACTTTTAACAGATGTGAAGTATGCCCATCTATTTCACTGTCGTTAAGTTTTAGAATAGGTCATCGTAGCAACCTGTAGGAAATGTTTTTTTTGAGCTTCCTAATTTCGCATTTGCTATGAAAAACATGCTGTTTTCCATTTTGCATGAAGGGTAAAGATCATTAAAAACAGAAAAGATATTAGCGAAAAAGCAACTCTGTGATCTGTTTTACAGTTAGAAGAATTGAGATGAAATGGTTTTACCTTGCAGAAACACTGAGTTCATTTCATAGCTGAAATATTCTCTTCAGAACTTTCTTTGTCATTTAATAAGTTTTATGATCCTCATCTCTAATGTTACACAGTAAAGATTATGATCTTGAATTTAACCCATTAGCTATTATGTAGTTCACAATTTTTACTGCATCGCTAAGTGCATTGTTTATTTGGAAGTTGATTGATTAGTAGTAGTAGTATTTTGTTTTGTACTAATTGATGAAGACAGCATGCATTGATTTATATTCTGAAGTAAGTGCTTTATTCTTAGTAGGTTCTACAGAATGGTTTTCTGTCATTGCTTCTGTGCTTTCAGAGCATAATTTTACACAAAATCCAAATTACAAACCCATTTATGATAATGTAATTAATTATAGGTTAATATAGTTTTAGAACTAGTTGTATTTGTCAACAGGCTGAAAATAATTTTTCTTTCATGTTACTGTCATGTGTAAATTTCGCGTATGCTAAAAAACTGCCATTTAATCAATATCTGTGTATTCATCATCAGATTGCAAAGAAAAAAAATGCTGCCAACTTTATTTATTGGTTTTCTACTAGTCATTTCCTGAAAACCTCAAGTTATGATATAATTGAAGTGTGTTACTTAAATCCTGTCTTTTCATTTCCAAGTAAACATAAGTAAGTAAAGTCCAAGGAAGACTTCTTATAGCTGAAATGAAAGGGCATCTTTCATTTATGCAGTCTTTCAGTAATGTCTTGGCAGTGTTTGCTTTTCCAGGCTTAGTAACCTGAAGTGCTATTTTATAAGAAGCCTGCACATCACTAGAGTTTATTGATGAAATAGTGAATATCTGCTTCTTTTAGTTTAATACATACTGTTTTCCCCAAATCGTTGTTTTGATTTTAGTGTCAGTTCTTTATATTTATTAATTGATGTTTGCTAGGCAGACAAGAAGGGAATGAGGAAGTTGAAGGAAGTATATGGTTTAGATAACCTTGTGGGAAGCATTGTGGGAACTTTTTACTTTTAAGGAAAGGGGGATACAATGAGTGGAGTTTAGTTTAATGACAAGAAAATTTGGATAGGATTGCACTGTGAACGTCTTGCTAGAGATAATTCAGTTTTATTTTGGAGTAGTCATATAAATGCAATAGTCATATAAATGTGTTGAGTCTGAGAAACATGATTAGATTGATGTTTTGTTTTGGAAAGATCACTTCTAAATTTTACTAAATCTGAGCTTTGAGATGACTCAACATTGAGGACTGGATACTGGAAATGAAGGCATGAGGTATATAATTTCTAACTCATCCCCTTTAGTGTCATAATGTTGACCTTTTTGTTGATAGTGTTTAATTTTATTTATTTATTTTGACGAGGAAGATTGGCCTCTTTTTGCTTGAGGAAGATTGTTGCTGAGCTAATATTTGTGCCAGTCTTCCTGTATTTTTTTATATGTGGGACACCCACATTTATATGTGGGACACCACAGCATGGTTTGTTGAGCGGTGAGTAGGTCCGTGCCTGGGATCTGAACTAGTGAACCCTGGGACACTGAAGCAGAGTGTATGAACTTAACCACTACGCTACCAGGCTGGCCCCTAATTTTACTTTCTATAATTTGTGTGTGTGTGTAGGTGTGTGTGACCTTAGTTTTTCATAAATATTTAGTTATTTAATCAAGTCTTTTATTCTCATGTGCATGGTTTTTTTTATTGATGTCTTAATACTTTATAACATTCTGAAATTTTAGTTATACATTATTGTTTGTCAGTCACCATATAAAAGCCTCGCGTCACCTCTTGTGCCCACCCACCAACCTCTTGCCCTTGGTAACCACTGAACAGTTCTCTCTGTCCATGTGTTTTGTTTATCTGTCACGTATGAGAGAAGTCATGTGGTGTTTGTCTTTCTCTCTCTGGCTTATTTTGCTTAACGTAATACCTCCCAGGTCCAACCATGTTGTTGCAAATGGGACAATTTTGTGTTTTTTAATGGCTAAGTAGTATTCCATTGTATATATACAACATCTTGTTTATCCATTCATCGGTTGAGGGACATTTGGGTTGCTTCCACTTCTTGGCTATAGTGAATAATACTTCAGTATTGTTAGTGTTATAGTGAACCTAGGGATGCGTAAACCTCTTTGGATTGTTGATTTCAGGTTCATTGAGTAGATACCCAGTAATGGGATAGCTGGATCATAAGGTATTTCTATTTTCCATTTTTGAGGAATCTCCATATTGTTTTCCTTAGAGGCTGCCACAGTTTGCATTCCCACCAGCAGTGAATTAGGTTTCCCCTTTCTCCATAACCTCTCCAACATTTGTTGTTTTTTGTCTTGGTGATTATAGCTGTTCTAAGGAGTGTAAGGTGATATTTTAGTGTGGTTTTGATTTGCATTTCCCTGGTGATTAGTGATAAGTTGAACATCTTGTCATGTGCCTATTGGCCATCTGTATATCTTCCTTGGAAAAGTAGCTGTTCGTTACCTCTGCCCATTTTTTGATTGGGTTGTTTGTTTTTTTGTTGTTCAGTTTTGTGAGTTCTTTATATGTTATGGAGATTAATGCCTTGTTGGATATATGATTTGCAAATATTTTTTGTCAGCTGGTGGGTTGCGTGTTCGTTTCGATCCTGGTTTCATTTGCCTTGTAGAAGCTCTTTAATCTGATGAAGTCTCACTTATTTTTCTTTTGTTTCCGTTGTCTGAGTAGACATGGAATCTGAAAAGATCCCTTTGTGACCAATGGCAAATAGTGTACTGCGTATATTTTCTTCCAGGAGTTTTATAGTTCCAAGTCTCACCTTCAGGTCTTTGATCCATTTTGAGTTAATTTTTGTGTATGGTGAAACATAATGGTCTACTTTTCATTCCTTTACATGCGGCTGTCCAGTTTTCCCAGCACCATTTGTTTAAGAGACTTGCCTTTTTCCATTGTATGTTCTTAGCTCCTCTGTTGAAGATTAGCTGTGCGTAGATGTGTAGTTTTATTTCTGGGCTTTCAATTCTGTTCCATTGATCAATGTGTCTGTTTTTGTACTAGTACGGTGCTGTTTTGGTTACTGTTGCTTTGTAGTATATATTGAAGTCAGGGATTGTGATGCCTCCAGCTTTGTTCTTTTTTCTCAGAATTGTTTTAGCTATTGGGGTCTTTTGTTGCCCCATATGAATGTTTGTATTCTTTGTTCTGTTTCCATGAAGAATGTCATTAGGATTCTGACTCGGATTGCATTGAATCTGTAGATTGCTTTAGGTAATATGGACATTTTAACCATGTTTATTCTTCCAGTCAATGTGCATGGGATATTTTTGCATTCTTTATGTCATCATCAGTTTCCTTCAATAGTATTTGATAGTTTTCATTGTATAGGTGTTTCACCTCCTTGGTTAAATTTATCCGTAGATATTTTATTGTTTGTTGCGATTGTAAATGGCATTATCTTTTTGAGTTCTCTTTCTGTTAGTTCATTATTTGCATATAGAAATGCAACTGATTTGTCTAAGTTGATTTTGTACCCTGCAGCTTTGCTGTAGTTGTTGTGTATTTCTAATAGTTTTCCAGTGGATTCTTTAGGGTTTTCTGTATATAAAATCGTGTCATGTGCAAATAGTGAGAGTGTCACTTCTTTATTGCCTATTTGGATCTCTTTTTGTTGCCTAATTGCTCCGGCCAAAACTTCAGTACTGTGTTGAATAAGAATGGCAAGAGTGGGCACCCTTGTCTTGTTCCTGTTTTCAGAGGGATGGCTTTCAGTTTTTGCCCATTGAGTATAATGTTGGCTGTGGGTTTGTCATATATGGTCTCTATTATGGTGAGGTACTTTCCTTCTCTACCCATTTTGTTCAGAGTTTTTATCATAAATGGATGTTGGATCTTGTTAGATGCCTTCTCTGCATCTATTGAGATCATCATGTGGTTTTTATTCCTCATTTCATTAATGTGGTGTATCACATTGATTAATTTGTGGATGTTGAACCATCCTGTGTCCCTGGTACAAATCCTACTGGGTCGTGGTATATGATCTTTTTATCATGTTGCTGTATTCGGTTTGCCAGTATTTTGTTCAGGATTTTTGCATCTATGTTCATCAGTGATATTGGTTTTCCTTCTTTGTGTTCTTCTTCTCTGGGTTTGGGATCACTGTGATGTTGGCCTCGTAGAATGTGTTGGCAAGTGTTTCATATTCCTCTGTTTTTTCGGAATAGTTTGAGAAGGACAGGTATAAATCTTCTTGTAATGTTTGGTAAAATTCTCCAGAGAAGCCATCTGGTCCTGGACTTTTAAATTTTGGGAGGTTTTTGATTAGTGTTTCAGTCTCTTTACTTGTGATTGGTCTTTGCAGATTTTCTGTTTCTGGGAGGTTGTATGAGTCTAAGAATTTATTCATTTCTTCTAGATTGTCCAATTTGTTGGCATATAGTTTTTCATAGTATTCTTTTATAATCCTTTGTAATCTGTGGAATCCGTTGTAATTTCTCCTGTTTCATTTCTAATTTTATTTATTTGATCTCCTCTCTCTTTATCTTAGTGAGTCTGGCTAAGGGTTTGTGAATTTTATTTTCTCGAGGAACCAACTCGTTGTTTCATTGATCCTTTCTCCTGTTTTTTTGGTTTCAATTTCATTTATTTCCACTCTGATTTTTATTATTTCCCTCCTTCCGCTGACTTTTGACTTTGTTTGTTCGTATTTTTCTAGGTCTGTCAGAGGTGGTTGCTTATGTGGGATTTTTCTTGTTTGTTTAGGTGGGACTGTATTGGTATGAGTTTCCCTCTCATGACTGCCTTTGCTGCATCCCATATGAGTTGATATAGTGTATTTTCATTTTCATTTGTCTCCAGATATTTTTTGATTTCTCCTTTGATTTCCTCATTGATCCGTTGGTTGTTCAGTAGCATCTTATTTAGTCTCCTCATCTTTGTTAGTTTCCTGGTTATTTTCTTGTAGTTGATTTCTAGTTTCATAGCATTATGGTCGGAAAAGATGCTTGTTATGATTTCAACTTTTTGTGTGTGTGTGAGGAACATCAGCCCTGTGCTAACATCTGTGACCATCTTTTTCCACTTTACACGGGACACCACCATAGCATGGCTTGCCAAGTGGTGCGTCGGTGCACGTCCGGGATCCGAACCAGCGAACTCTGGGCCACCGCAGCAGAGCGCGCGCACTTAACCACTTGTGCCACCAGGCTGGGCTCTCAATTTTTTAAATTACAGAGGCTTGCCTTGTTTCCCAAAGTATGGTCTGTCCTTGAGAATGTTCTGTTTGAGCTTTAGAAGAATGTGTAGTTTGCTGTTTTTGGATGGAGTGGTCTGTGTCTATTAAGCCATCTGGTCTAGTTTTTCGTTTAAGTCCACTATTTCCTTATTGACTATTTGTCTGGATGATATATCCTTTGATGTAAGTGGGGTCTTAACATCCCCTAGTATTACTGTGTTGTTGTTAATGTCTTCTTTTAGGTTTGTTAATAGCTGCTTTATGTACTTTGGTGCTCTTGTGTTGGGTGCACTGTAATTGATATGTCTTCTTGGTGGAGTGTCCCTTTTATCCTTATATATTGCCCCTCTTTGTCTCTCATTGTCTGTTTTATCTTGAAGTCTACTTTGTCTGATATAAGTATGGCAACATCTGTTGTCTTTGCCATTAGCTTGGAGTATTGTCTTCCCTCCTTTCACTCGGAGCCTGCGTTTGTCTTTAGAGCTAAGATGTGTTTTCTGGAGGCTGCATCTTGTTGGGTCTGGCTTTTTAATCCATCCTGCCACTCTGTTTCTTTTGATTGGAGAATTCAGTCCATTTACATTTAGAGTAATTATTGATATATTGAGGGCTTAATGTTGGTATTCTTCTGCTCATTTTCTGGTTCTTTTGCATTTCCTTTGTTTTTTGTCCTTTGTGTTTTGGATTACCAATTCAGTTTGGTAGTTCTGTATGAGGATTCTTTTAGTTTTCTCTTTATTTATCATATGTGACTCTGTTCTGATTATATGTTTATTGGTTACCATGGGGTTTGTATAAAAAATCTCGTGGATGAGATAGTCCGTTATCTCATGACCTGTTATTTCCTTAGACTAAGTAGATTCGATGCCTTTCCTCTTCCCCTTCTAAGATATTATTGGTACAACTTATTTCCTCTTGTGTTGTGAGTAAGTGTTTAAGTGATGAGTTTATATTTATTTTTGGTGTTTTCCTTCCCTTAATCTTAGATTTTTATAAAGTGTTTGCTAGCCTATTCTGGTAGAGAGCTACAGTTTTTCTGATTTTGTCTACCTATTTTTATCCTTGCTCAAAGCCTTGTATCCCCTTTCTCTTCTTCTTTCTCAGGCATGAGGGCCTTCTTCAGCATTTCTTGTAGTAGTGGGGGTCTTGTGGCAGTGAAGTCCCTTAGCTTTTATTTATTTGGGAAAGTTATTATTGCTCCATCATGTCTGAAGGGTAGTTCCACTGGGTAGAGTATTCTTTGCTGGAAGTTTTTATCTTCCATAATTTTGAATATATCATTCCAGTCTCGCCTAGTCTGTAAAGTTCCTGTCATGAAATCCCCTGAGACCCTGATGGGACTTGCTTTGTATGTTTTTATTATTATTTTTTCTAGCTTCCCTTAATATTGTTTCTTTGTCATTGACTTTTGCCAGGTTTACTAACATATGCCTTGGAGAGAGTCTTCATGTTGATGTGTTTAGGAGATCTATTGACTTCATTCATTGGTGTTTTCAGCTCCTTCCCCAGATTTGGGAGGTTCTCAGCTATTGTTTCCTTGAACAAGCTCTCTGCTCCTTTTTCCCCTCTCTTTCTCCCTCAGAAATAGCTATAATCCTTATCTTGCATTTCCTAATTGAGTTGGAGATTTCTCAGAGCATTTCTTCGTTTCTTTTTAATCTTAGTTCTCTCTCCTCTTCTCTCGGGAGCATTTCTGCCTTCCTGTCCTCGATAATGCTACTTCTTTCCTCCATAATGTCAGCTCTGTTCTTTAAAGATTCCAGATTTTCCTTTATCTACTCCATTGTGTTTTTCATCTCCACCTTTTCTAATTGGTTTTTTGTATGCGTTCAATCTCTTTTGTGAAGAAATTCCTGATTTCATTGAATCATCTGTTTTCTTGTAATTCATTGAGCTTTTTAATGATAGCTATTTTGAATTTTCTGTCATTTAGGGTTTCTGTGCCTTCAGGGTTGATTTCTGGGTGTTTGCATTTTCCTTCTGGTCTTGAGATTTAATATATTTTTGCATCATGCCTGCCGATTTTGGCTTGTTTTTCCTCACCCTAAGAATATTTGGTCACAGTTTCTACCTGCCAGCACTGGGTGAGAGTCAAGAGCTGTGTATTCTGAGCCTGCTGTGATCTGTAGTCACTCTGGCCGACCAGTTGTGTTGAAGCACTGGGCGTGCCGCAGAGAGGGGCTCTCTCTCTGGTCTGCCCAGTCCCAGAGGCTTCTTGTTCTTCCTTTGCTGTCTGCTCTCCTGGGGTGCTTAGATGCTGGTGGCACCCCCACAACAGTTTCATCTCCTCCGTATGGAAATTTCCCACAGGCTGTGAGAGAACTTGAAGAGCGACAGTTTTCCCTTAGTGGGCTGCCCCTCCCACCACCCCCTCTCTGGGAGTCGCACAGACCTGGAGTCTGAGAGAATGAGGAGGACGAGGAGGATTTCTCCTTACCTCTCCCCACTTCCTCTGAGGGTTCCAGCATCTTCACTTGCAGATGTAAGGCTGCATGGGTCTCACAGATGTTTTTTCTGTTGTGTGAGTGTCCTTTGTTGGTATGTGAATGTCCTTTTTGTTGTATCTTATTGTGGGAGAGTCTGTGGGGAAAGCTCACTCTGCCATCACGCTTATGTCACTCCCCAGTTATTCTCATGTGCATGTTTTTAAAGTATACCTTATCAAGAATTTTTTTTTGCAAACTAAGGATACTTAAAAGACCAACATGACATGTTGAAGAAAGAAACAAAGAATATCCTTTTCATATATTAACAGTGAACTTACAGCACAGCTTGCAGTGTTAGAATTGAGGCAGGCATCACAAGCTGTACTGTTACAAAGCATGTGCTTTTAGAAATTAGGCTTTTAAATTATTTAGTTTATGCTTTTAAGTTTGTGATTCAGATACCTTGCTTGTAATGTTATTAACTGTAGGCACCATGCTGTCCATTACAACTTCAGGACTTACTTATTTTACAACTGGAAGTTTGTATCTTTTGATCCCCTTTGCTGGTTTCACCCATCCCTGACCCCTCATCTCTGGCAATCACCAATTGTTCTCTTTATGTATGAGCTTGAGCTTCTGGTTTTTTTAATTAAAAAAATTTATTTTTATTTTTAGATTCCACGTATAAGTGAGATCACAGGGTATATGTCTCCTTGCCTGATTATTTCACTTAGCATAATGCCCTTTGGTGGTTCTGTATTGTTGCAAATGGCAAGATTTCCTTCTTTTTTATGGCTGAATTATATTCCCTTGTGTGTGTGTATACATATTCATATACATAGCAAATTTTCTATCCGTTTATTCATTGATGGACACTTAGATTGCCTTCATATCTTGGCTATCATAAATAATGCTGCTGTGACATGAGGGTGCATACATCTTCGAGATAGTATTTTTATTTTTTTTGAATAAATACCTGGAAGTGGAATTGCTGAATCATATGCTAGTTGTGTTTTTAATTTTTTGAGGAGACTCCATACTCTTTTCCATAGTGGCTATAGCAGTTTACAATCCCACCAACAGTGCGCAGCGGTGGACCCAAAAGGGGGACGTGTGGGCCCCTTTTCTCCACATCCTTAACAACACTTACTATTTTTTGTCCTTTTGATAATAGCCATTCTAACAAGTCTAAGGTAGTATCTCATTGTGGTTTTGATTTGCATTTCCCTGACAAACCATGATGTTGAGCACCTTTTCATTTACCTGTTGGCCACCTGTTACGTCTTCTTTGGAAAATTATCTCTTCAGATCCTTTGCCCATTTTTTAAACAGATTGTTTACTTTTTGCTGTTGAGTAGTATAAGTTCTTTATGTATTTTGGCTATTAACCTCTTGTCAGATGTATGATTTCCAAATATTTTCTCCCATTTGGTACATTGCCTTTTCAGTTTGTTCAGGGTTTCCTTGGCTTTGCAGAAACTTTTTAGTTTCATGGGGTCCTACTTGTTTATTTTTGCTTTTGGTGTCAACATTGGCAAGATTTGTCCTGTTTGAAAATGTCTGACATTTTATGTTGTCTTGGGTTTGGAACAGTAAAGCAGCAATTTTCCTGCTGCTGTCAAAATTTTTACTGCTCCAGGCAGGTTTCGTTGTAGGATCTGGAATACTGACAGATTAATTGTAGGCTGGGCAATTTAAATTATACACATCTGTTTGGTTTTTTTGGAGGTTTTACTGTAATCTTTCTGAAATACTGTTATCTTGGAAATTATTTCTTTTAATGTCAGTTTATTTCCTTTGATGACTCATTTAGGAAAGGTCTGTGTTCTCAAATTACGTTGTAATATGTGGTTTCAAGATAGATTAGACTTAAGAATGTAGTGTGGTATGAAGAGTGACTATTATGCTGCTCTCTCTGTGTAGAGGAAAGCACTTATTAAATATGCTTTGCTTTTAATGATACTGCTTTGAAAATAGTTTTGTCTTGTTCTGGGAGCATAGTGAGGATACACATTTAGCTTGGCAGAACAAGAGAAAATAAAAGCAGTACTCAAAGTGTTCAAATATTGGATATTTCCTGAGTAAATAGTTTTTTCCCCAGTTTTGGTCTTATTATTAGCTTTTCATTTTGCGATTATAGTAAATTTACATGCAATTGTAAGATATAGTACAGAGAGTTCACATACACCCATCAAACAGGTTCCTTCATAGCTATATTTTGCATATATCTTGCATAAATATAGTATAATATCACAACCAGATTGCACATTGGTAAAGTCCACAACTTTTGTTTTCTGGAGCCTTGTATTCTTAGTGTTTGCAGCATTTTGTGTGTGTGATTGGCTCTCAGTCAATGTTTATTGAATGAATAAAGTATTTGCTAATTAAGGGCCATATTCATTTTGTAATTTACCCATTTTAAAATATGGTTTAAGCCTTAAGTTTTTAAAAATGCGCTACATATAGAGTAGCCTAAATTTTTTTTAAGTATTGTCTTTTATTATGTTTATTGTACTAAAATACACATAACATAATATTCTTTGAAACAGTTAAGCATACCATTTGAAGTGTCCAATTGGGTTACATTAAGTATATTCAGTGTTCTACAGCTATCACCACTGTCCATTTCTCAAGTTTTTCAGCATCCTAACAAAAATTCTGCACCCATTAAATAATAACTTCCCATTCTCTTTTTTCCCCAGATACTGTCTACTCCATGTTCTCTCTCTGTGAACTTGACTGTTCTAGGTACTTCACATAAGTGGAGTTACACAGTATTTGTCCTTTTATGTCTGGCTTATTTCACTTAACATAGTATTTTCAGGGTTCATCCATGTTCTAGCATGTATCAGAATTCTATTCTGTTTTTTTTTTTTTTTGGTGAAGGTGATTGGCACTGAGCTAACATCTGTGGCCAGTGTTCTTCTTTTTGCTTGAGGAAGATTGTCCCTGAGCTAACATCCGTGCCAGATCTCCTCCACTTTGTATGTGGGACGCCTTCACAGCATGGCTTGATGATCAACGTGTAGGTCTGAGCTACGGTTCCAAACTCGAGAACCCTGGGCTGCGGAAGCAGAGCGTGCAAGCTTAACCACCATGCCACTGGGCTGGCCCGGAAATTCTATTCCTTTTAATGGCAGTATTCCATTGTTATGTGTATGACGTATTTTGTTTATCCATTCATCTATTGATTGACATTTGGGTTTTTCCACCTTTTGGTGGTTTCAAATAATGCTGCTATGAATATGAACATTGGTGTACAAGTATCTGCTTGACTCCCTTCTTTTCAATTCTTTTGGAAATACACCATGCAGTATAATTGCTGAATTGTATGGTATATTTAACTTTGTGAGGATTGCTAAACTTTTTCATAATGCCTACACATTTTATATTCTTACTGGCAATGCACAAGGGTTCCAGAATCTCCATATCCTTGCCAACACTTCTTTTTCTGTCTTTTTTTTTAAATTAAACTGTCCTAATCGGAATGAATTGA
>JAQQSS010000042.1:142131-162782 GCA_028646465.1 Rhinoceros unicornis | reverse complement strand
CCAATGGCATCTGTGTCAGCATGCCCACCCCAGGCCACAACAATGGCCGCTGCCAATGTCCCAGTCCCTGGAGAGGTCTCACCTCTCACCGAGATGCACTCAGGGCCTATTAGGTGAGTCTGTTTTCACCACAGCACTGTGCACCTTTCTTTCTGGTGATTTTAGGTTGCTTTCTGAAATGGGTGAGTTTGCACGTGGGCTCTTATTTAAGAGCCAGTTTTAGTTTCTTTGTGAACCGGGTTTTCTGGGGGTACTCCCTGTTTTAGTAGCAGGCAAAGTCAGATATTCTGCCACTCGTCTCGATTGTGCTGGGTCCACAAAATGCCCACAGCGGGGGTGCTCCCCAGCTCGGGGCCCCGCTCCTCCAGGGAGGGCTGTGTACCTGTGAGCTGCTCCTGGCAGCCGTGACGCTGGCGGCTTGTGAAGGTGGCGTTTTTCCTCTCCAGAACGGAGTTTCTGCCTCTTCTGCCTCAGTTAGGATTGTCCGTTGTTGCAGGAGTTCCTCTTATCTAGTTTTCAGTTCTGTCTCAGGGGTAATTTTTCCACGAGTAGTTGTAAATTGTCTGTGTCCACGGGAGGAGGTGAGTCAGAGTCTGCTTACACCTCCATCTTGACCGGCATCCCTCAGCAATTACTTTAAATGGCTTTCTATTTCTTCTTAGCTTAGTTTTGATAATTTATGTGTCTGTAGGAATTTGTCCTTTTCATCTGGGTTAATTTTTTGGCATACCATTTTTCTTTTCTTTTCCTTTTTTTGCTTGGAAAGATTTGCCTTAAGCTAACTTCTGTTGCCAATCTTCGTTTCTCTCTTTTTTTCCCCCTCCGCAAAGCCTCAGTACATAGTTCTGTATTGCAGGTGTAAATCTGTTTAGCTCTCTGTGAGGTGCTGCCACAGCATGGCTACTGACAGATGAGTGGTGTGGTTCCGCACCTGGGAACCAAACCTGGCCACCGAAGCAGTGTGTGCCAAACTTTAACCACTAGGCCATCAGGGCTGACTCCGTACGCTTTTTCATAGTATTCTAACACTTTATTTTATGAGGTCAGTAGTAATGTCTCACTTTAATTGATGATTTGTTATTTTTGTCTTTTTTGTGTGGGGGGCGGAGATCAGCCCTGAGCTAACATCCCATGCAAATACTCCCTCCCCCCCTTTTTTTTTTGCTGAGGAATATTGGCCCTGAGGTAACATCCGTGCCCATCTTATATATGTATATGGGATATGGGATGCCGCCACGGCATGGCTTGACAAGCAGTGTGTCTTGACAAGCAGTGTGTCGGTGCGCGCCCGGGATCCGAACCTGCAAACGCTGGGCCGCCACAGCAGAGCGCGTGTGCTTAACCGCTTGTGCCACTGGGCTGGCCCCTTGTCTTTCTTTTTTTATCAGTCTACTTGTTTGTCAGTGTTGATCCTTTCAAAGATTCAACTTTTGGCGTCCTTCTTTATCTGTTGTTTTCTTGTTCTCTGTCTCTGCTCTAATCTTTATTATTTCATTCTGTCTGGCTTTGTGTTTAGGATATTCCTCACTTTTTAGTTCCTTATCAGGTAACATTAGGATATTGATTTTGAGATGTGTTTTCTTTTAATGTGGAACTGCGTACAAGCATAAATTTCTCTCTGAACACTTTATGTCACTGCATCTTATAAATTTATTTTGTGGGTTTTTTTCGTTTGTCACTAGATATTTTCTAATTCCTCTTGTGCTCTCTTTCTTTGACTCATTGTTGATTAAGAGTATGGTGTTTAATTCCCACGTACTCGTAATTTTTTGTCAGTGTTCTTTCTGTTTTTTGACTTATTGTGTTGTTTCATTGCGGTTGGAGAATTTAATTTGTAGAATTTCATACTTTGAATGTTGAGACTTGGTTTCTGGCCTGTCCTAGAGAATGTTTCATGTGCACTGGGAAGAAGGTGTTTTCTTTGGGCGGGGGGGTGTGTGTCTTAAGTGTAATTGGTTTATAGTCTTTTCAAGTTTTCTATTTTCTTATTGATCTTTTATCTAGATTTTTTTATTCATTATTGAAAATGTGGAATTGCTATTTCCAACTCTGACTGTAGAATTGTTTCACTCTTTAACTCTGTCAGTGTTGACTTCTTATATTTTGGAGTTCTGTTGTTTGGTGTGTATATGTTTATAATTGTTATATCTTCAAGAATTGACCCTTTTTATCAACATAAAATATCCATTTTTGTCTATCATAAAATTTTTTACTTACTTTATTTTGTTGAATATTAGTATAGCTACCCCATTCTCTTTTGATTACTATTCACCTTGAATGTCTTTTTCCATCCTTTCACGTTCAACCCCTTTGTGTCTTTGGATCTCAAGTGTGCCTTGTCTAGACAGTGTATAGCTGGAACTTGTTTCTGTGCATTTGCCAACCTCTGACATTTGAATGGAGAGTTTATTATATCATTACATTTAAGGTGATGATTGATAGGCAAGGACTTCTTTCTGCCCTTTTGCTGTTTGTTTTCTAATGCTCTATTACTGCCTTCTTTTGTGTGTTTTTTACTAGTATATCATTTAAATTATATCTTTTTTTGTTTTCTGTTTGTTTTTTAAATGTGTTTACCATCGTCTTTATTATTAACATCTTAAATTTTTTTTTTTTTTTGAGGAAGATCAGCCCGGAGCTAACATCCGATGCCAATCCTTCTCTTTTTGCTGAGGAAGATTGGCCATGGGCTAACATCTGTCCCCATCTTCCTCTACTTTACGTGGGATGCTGCCACAGCATGGCTTAACAAGCAGTGTGTTGGTGTGTGCCTGGGATCTGAACCAGTGAACCGCTGAGCTGCTGGGCTGGCCCCTTAGCATCTTAAATTTTTAACAGTTTAGTTTGAATTGAAAAAAAATGTCTTCAGTAGCATACCAAAATTTTTGTTCTAAATAGATGTGTTCTCCCCCCTCTCCTTTTTGTTATTGTCACAAATTACATGTTTACATTGTATGCCCATTAACATACACTTATAATTATTGTGTTTGAATTTGTACTTTAAATTATATAGGAACAAAAAGAGGACTTGTAAACCAAAAATATAAATACTGACTTTTTAAATGTACCTATGTGGTTATCTTTTCTAGTTTACTTTATTTCATATGGCTTGGAGTTACTCTCTAGTGTCCTTTCAGTTCAGCCTGGAAGACTCCTTTTGTCATTTCTTGTAGGGCAGATAATTTGAGTAGATATTTTCCTGAGTGTCTCTAGTTATTTTTCTTTAAATTAGTATTCTTTATGTTTGTATTAGTGTATTATTTTAAATTGTATTATATTTATTATTATAAATCATTGTATATTATATTCTTTATGTTTATATTAGTTGTTATTCGTTGTATTAGTATTTGCAGTGGATAAACTTGCACAGTTTACAATAAAATACAAACAACTAAAACAAGTCTTGCTATTTTCTCTATCCTTTCAGTTCATAAGCCACTTTTCCCAAAAAATCACTTTTATGTATTAATATCCCTCAAAATTTGTTTACTCAGATATTGAGTAATAAGAATGCATTCATATCTTGGGGCTGGCCCGGTGGCGCAACCGTTGAGTGCGTGCGCTGCATTACGGTGGCCCGGGGTTCGCCAGTTCAGATCCTGGGTGCGCACCGACGCACTGCTTGGCATGCCATGCTGTGGCGGCGCCCCATATAAAGTGGAGGAAGATGGGCAGGGCTGTTAGCCCAGGGCCAGTCTTCCTCAGCAAAAAAAGAGGAGAATTGGCACATGTTAGCACAGGGCTGACCTCCTCACACACAAAAAAGAATGCATTCATATCTTATTTTTGAAAAAGTAGCGTACTATACCAACCATAAGCTTTGGTTATCTTTTTTTTTTTTCACTATTTCTCATTGTAGTAAAATAGTCATAATATGAAATTTACTGTGTTACCCATTTTTTTAAGTGTACAATTTGGTGGCTTTAACTACATTCACAGTGTTGTGTAACTATCACCAATATCCAAAACCCCTTCATCACTCTAAATAGAAAATCTGTAACCGTTAAGTAGTAACTCCTCATTTTGCCCTCACCCCAGTTCCTGGTAACCTCCATTCTACTTTCTGTCTTTGAATTCGTGTGTTCTAGGTACCTCACACAATATTTGTCTTTTTGTGTTTTGCGTGTTTCACTTAGTGTAGTACATTTGTGGTTTCATCCATGTGGTAGCATGTATCAGAAGTTCATTCCTTTTTATGGCTGACTAACATTACTTTGTGTGTATATACCACATTTTATTTCCATTCTTCTGTTGGTGGACACTTGGATTATTTCTGAAATCTTTTGGCAGTTGTGAATAATGCTGCTGTAAACCTTGGTGTACAGGTATCTGTTTGAGACTCTGTTTTCAGTGCTTTTGTATATATACCTACTGGAATTGCTAGGGCACATGGTAATACTACGTGCAGTTTTTTGAGAACCCACAGTGACTGCACCATTTTACATTCTCAGTGACAACCCGCAGGGTTCATATATCTCCACGTTCTTGCCAACACTTGTTATTTTCTGTATTTTTAAATAATGCACTTTGTAGTGATTGTGAAATTATATTTTGTCATATTGATTTGCGTTTCCCTAGTGACTAGTGGTTTTGAGGGTCTTTTCATGTGCTTATTGGCCATATGCATATCTTCTTGAAGGGAATGTCTGTTCCACTTCTCTATCTGTTTTTGACTGGGTTGTTTGATTTTAGTTGTTGACTTGTTAGGAGTTCTTTATATACTTTGTTTGTTTAAATTTTTATTTATTTATTTTTTTCCCCCAAAGCCCCAGTAGATAGTTGTATGTCATAGTTGCACATCTTTCTAGTTGCTGTATGTGGGACGCGGCCTCAGCATGGCCGGAGAATCAGTGCGTTGGTGCGTGCCCCGGGATCCGAACCCGGGCCACCAGCAGCAGAGCGCGCACACTTAACTGCTAAGCCAAGGGGCCGGCCCTTTATACACTTTGAACATCAGTTCATTATGAGGTATATTATTTGCAAATATTTTCTTCCATTCTGTGTGTTTTCACTACCAATCTGAGTTTTCACTCTTTTGATAGTATCCTTTGGTGTACAAAAGTTTTAATTTTGATGAAGTCCAATATGTGTATGTTGTCACCTGTGGTTTTGTTATACATAATGAAAAATAATTGCAAATTCCAAGATCATGAAGACTTTTTTCACTATGTTATCTAAAAGTTTTATAGTTCTATCTCTTAACATTTAGGACTTTGATGCATTTTTCATTAATTTCATATGCCATGTAAGATAAGGATCCAACTTAATTCCCAGGTATTGAATATTGCCAGCACCGTTTGTTGAAAAGACTGTCCTTTTTCCATTGAATGGTTTTGGCATGGCTGTTAAAAGCCAGTTGATCTCGTATGTGAGAGTTTAATTCTGGAATCCCAATTCTGTTCCGTTGGTCTATATGTACCGTATTATTCCAGTATTATACTGTTTTGATTACAGTAATTTTGTAGTAATGGTGAAGAAAAAAAATAATGATGTAGTAATTGATGAAAGAAACTACAGTTAATTCAGGATGTGTAAGTCTTCTAATCTTTTTTTTCCCCCAAGATTGTTTGACCTTGAGGTTCTTTGAAAATCCTTGTGAATTTTAGGATGGCTTTTAAATTTTCTACAGTAAATGCAATGGGATTTTGATAGGGATTACATTGAATCTGTTAATTGCTTTGGGTAGTGCTATTATCTTAATATTAAGAATTCCAAATCATGAAAGTGGTATTTCTTTTCATTTGTTTGTGTCTTTAATTATTTCAACAAAATTTTGTAGTTAAAAAAAAATGTTTATTGTGATAAGAACACAACTTGAGTTCTACCCTCTTAACAATATCTTAAGTGTATGGTGCAGTACTGCTAACTATATGTACAATGTTGTACAGCAGATCTCAGATCTAGAGTTTTAATATTTAACTTCCTAAACTGAAACTTGAGCTGTGTTGATTAGTAACTTGCTATTGCCACCTTCTCCCAGCTCCTGGCAACCATTATTTCACTGTTTAAGTCTATGAATTTGACTATTTTAGATGTCTTATATAATTGTAATCATGGAGTATTTGTCTATCTGTGACTGCATAATGTCTTCATGTAAATAGGACCATAAGTAATAAAATACTTACTATGGTATTTTAAACTTTAAAGAAGGTTGATTTATATATAAACATAAACTTAACTAAAGAGGTGAAAGATTTGTATACTGAAAAGTAGAAAACATTTATGAAAGATACATACAAACATGTGGGAAAACATCCTGTTTATTATTGGAAGACTTAATACTATTAAATTGTCTACTATTACATTGTCCATACTATCCAGATTGGTCTATAGATTTCATGCAATTCTATCAAAATCCCAATGGCATTTTTTATAGTTACAGAAAAAAACAGTTTTACAATTGAAATAGAACTATAAAAGATCACAAATAGCCAAATCCATCATGAGAAAGAACAACAAAGCTTAAGATATACATTTCGTGATTTCAGCATAGTGTAAAGCTAGTACCATAATGAAACATATGGTTTCATATGAAATATGAATGAAAACAATATGGTACTAGCATAAAGGTAGACATATAGACCAATGGAACAGAATAGAGAGCCCAGAAATAAATCCATGCATAAATGGTCAGCTGATGTTCAACAAGGGAGCCAAGAATACACAATGAGGAGAGGATAGTGTCTTCAACAAATGATGTTAGGAAAACTGAATATCCGTATATTGGGAAATGAAGTTAAACTCTTATCTTATGCACAAAAATTAACTCAAAATGGATTATACAGTTACACAAAAGACCTGAATCTGTGAAACTGAGCAGAAAACGTAAGGAGCTTCATGATACTGGTGTAGGCATTGAGTTTTTGGATATGACACTGAAAGCACAGGTAACAAAACCAGAAGTCAATAATTGGCACCACATCAAACTAAAATGCCTCTACACAGCTAAAGAAACAATCAGTGGACTGAAAAGGCAGCTTACAGAGTGGTAATAAATATTTGCAAACCTTTAACTAGGAAGGGATTAATCTCAAAAATATATAAGGAACTTCTGCAACTCAATAGCCAGCCCTGGTGGTCTAGAGGTTAAGATTCGGTGCTCTCACTCTTGTGGCTGCTATTTGTTTCTCGGTTGGGGAAACCCATCTGTCTGTCATACTGTGGTAGCTGTGTGTTGCTGTGATGCCAAAAGCTCTGCCACAGGTATTTCAGATACCAGCAGGGTCACTCGTGGTGTAAAGGTCAGCGGAGCTTATAGACCAAGATGGACCAGGAGGAAGGAGTTGGCCACCCACTTTCAAAAGAATTGGCCATGAAAACTCTGTAAATAGCAGCAGAGCATTGTTTGATCGAGCACCAGAAGGTGAGAGGATGGCACAAGAAAACCAGGCACTAACAACAAGTCAATAGCAAAAGAAATTAATGATTTGGTTTAAGAACGGGCAAGGATTTGAATAGCAATTTCTCCAAAGACGACGTCTGTAAGTGGCCAACAGTTTATGAAACGTTGTTCAGTGTCACCAATCACTCACTGGTAATCATCAGGGAAGTGCAAATCAAAACCACAAGATACCACTTCATACCTATCAAGACAGCTGTTATAAAAAAAAACAAAAGATATCAAATGTTGGGGTAGGGTGTGAAGAAATTTGAACGTTGTACACTGTTGGTGGGAATGCAGAATGGTGCAGCTGCTCTGTAAAACAGTATTAAGATTCCTCAAAACTTTAAATGAAACTACCATAGGAGCCAGTAATCTCGCTTCTGTGTGTTTATCCAAAAGAACTGAAGCCAACATTTCAAAGAGATAGTAGCGCTCCTGTGTTCATTAATAGCACTATTTACAATAGCCACGATTTGGAAATAACTGTTGACAGGTGAATGGCTAAAGAAAATGTGGTGTTTTGTACCGTCTTTCACATCCTTGGTAAATTTATTCTAAGTATTTTTTTCTTTTTCATGCTGTTTTAAGTGACATTGTTTTCTTAATTTCCTTTTTGAATTATTCTTTGCTAATGTATAGAAATACAACTGAATTTTGATTGTTGGTTTTGTATCCTGCAGTGTTGCTGCAATTACTGGCTCTGTGTGTGTGCGCGTGTGTGTGCGTGCTTGGGGGAAGTGTTTATCCTTGCATATGGGTATATCTGTGGATGTGGAGTTGATGTCTGTGTTTAAATTGTGGTGTGCTTGTGTATCTGTATGTGTGTACATGACAGAGATTAAAACAGTGTTCTTTTTTTCTTTGTCTCTACTTCTTGTCACGTTTGCTAGACTAAAAATTCAGTTTTTTAGCCCCAATTTATACATTTATTTGACTTAATCATATTGGTCTGCTCTTTTTTTTTTTCTGTGAGGAAGATCAGCCCTGAGCTAACATCTGCCAGTCCTCCTCTTTTTGCTGAGGAAGACTGGCTCTGGGCTAGCATCCATGCCCATCTTCCTCTACTTTATATGGAACGCCGCCACAGCATGACTCGACAAGCAGTGCCTAGGTGCACGCTTGGGATCAGAACCGGGGAACCCTGGGCCGCTGCAGCAATGCGTGCACACTTAACTGCCTGCGCCACTGGGCCAGCCCCTGGTCTCCTCATTTAATAGAGATGTCCTTGTTATGACATTTTCGTTCTCCTTTTGTTATTGTACTTAAATTTCTAAAGCCGTTGTTTCTCCAAGTGTGTTTTAAAGATAGTATGTTTTACGTTTCTCTGTTAGTTTTGTCTGTTGTTTTGGAGAAGTTGTGTTAAACATTATTACAGTAGCAGTAATAAGTTTTAGTCTTAGTACATTTTTTGAGGGAGAACTGTGGGCAATGGATTCATTTAGAAATTTGCCTGTACCTTAAATATTATGAACATTGTTAGATCATGGGAAATATTATGTCTTGAAAAATATACTTCTTTATAAATATTTTCCAAGAGTCTTTCTAGAAAATTTTACTGGTACTTTTGAGTATATTTTATAGTTAAAATTAAGGTGTTAACTATTTTTTCTCTTATCTTAGACTTTGTAAAGGATAGTATCATTTGCTCTGTTTGCTTAATAAGTTTTTCGTATCTACAGAAGTCTTTCTAGGCTGATTATACATTTGCCAATAGAATACTTTGACAGCTTTGTGAATGACACTAAATAATATGTGAGGTTGAAGTTATTATCTTTGTAACTTTTGGGATACAGAGGATTTTTTAAAGGTGATGTTTTGTGGACAACTTCTTATATTGAAGGTTAGTTTTATTAGCTGTTAGTTATTCTGAAGCATGGCTGTCCAGGGTTAAAGGAGTATTCAGTTAATAAACAGGACTTTCTACTTCAGGTACTTTTTACAACAGAAACTTAAAAAAAAATCATTATTACATAGATCATCATATACTAGCCAATTCTTTATTGTTTTTTGCTGAGGAAGGTTCGCCCTGAGCTAACATCTGTGACTAGTCTTCCTCTATTTTGTATGTAGGTCACCACCACAGCATGGCCACTGACGAGTGGTGTAGGTCCGCACCCGGGAACCGAATCCCGGCTGCCGATGTGGAGTGCACCAAACTTAACCACTCGGCCACTGGGGCTGGCCTTCGAGTTCTTTACAATACATGTATTACTGTTTATTCTACTTTATTACTCTGCTTTATTACTTAATTAATTCTCATTATCGATTCCTTATTAAAATCTAGAGTATTTCTATTTAAAGATTTATCATTTTATTTTTCTCTGAATATCCTCTTTTCTACTCTTTAGAGGAAGTATCATTCTGCAAAAGAAGCCTATGAACAGCTTTTACAGACAGAAAACCTACCTGCACAAGTAAAAGCAACCGTTTTACAACAGTTAGGTACAAAAAATTTTACTTTTTATCATATACTGCGTTAATTAAAATTTGGGGAGTGGGAGGAATTTTAGCTCTCCTGCTTAAGTGTCGGGTTTCATTTAGAATTCTGTATTTTAGGATTAATTGTGATGTGAATTATTTTGAGATAGTTTTTAAAATGAATGCTTTATATTGTAAATATTTCTATTATAAATCTGTTCTTTTTCTTTTGTCCAGAGTTGATATATTAATACCCATTGTCTAGCAAAATTTACTTCAAAATCCATCTAAATATAGCGCTTCAATGCAGCTAGTCCTTTTAAATTATCCCTAGTACTCGACCTCTGGAGGAGGTTTGAGTACTTCCATGTGCCTAGCACTGTATGAAGTGAATTGAATTAAAATCATTCACACAGCTGGTATGTTATTGAGCTTGATTTCATGGGTTTGTCCATAGTATGAGTTAATGAAAACATCTCATCTAAAAATTATAGAATATTTCACTGTATATTTTCTCCAGCAATTTGTTATATTCTTGTGTTTTAAAAGAGAAAATATGGTGTTCAAAGTAATATGAAGTAATGACATCATTATTACTTAAAGAATAGTAAAGATACTCCCTAGTAAATTCATTTTGTTGGTTACCTATCATGTTTATATTTGGTATTTGGGTTGGGTTTTTTGTTTTTTCCTTTTGCTGTTTCTATTTGGTCTTGAGAAAATAATTCCTAAACTTTTAATCAAGTTTGTGATAATATGAATATTTATATAATGGCACTATTCTATCTATAATGTCAGAAGCAGTTAAGCATAGTTTTGCTTAGGTGATATTTTTGAAAAAGTAAGTTTATACACTTGAATTGACTCATAACTGAAACACTGATTTCTGTTTGTCTTAAATGTTTAATGTAATTTATCATGATCTAATCTTTGCATTGTAGCTGTAATCCTAAACCTATTTATTAATTAAACACTCTGTACTGCTCTTATAGCTCTTGGAACCTATTTTTCATTTAGATTTCTATATGGCCTTGGAGGTATTTTTGTGTTTTGTTTGTTTGCTGTTTTTGTTTTTGGTCAAATGTTGTTATATTTAGGTTGTTAATGAAAATAACCAGCGTCAGTAAGATGTATAGTCTTCTCTCAGGTTTTTTAAATTATTACTTAAATGATTTATCTTTGGTTATATAAGCTTTTATTTATTCCTTAGAAATAAACGTTGGCTTGCAAGATTGTTTTCAAAATACTTTCACCTTTAAAAAAAAGTAAATTCATCAACTTTATATTTTTTGGTTCATAAACGCTGGGGTTTTTTTTTTTTTCGAAATTAAGTTTACAAAAGGAGAATGTATGGTTTCTAATCTACCAAATGAGAGTGCAGTACCCAAAACCATTTAAATTTCTCTCTGTTCTTTAAGATTCCTTGGTAGCTTTAATTGCATCTTTTTGTGTGAAATACACTTTACTGTAGCTGTCTTTGGTAGTTTTAAATTTGGCTCAAATTTAATCCAAGATAAATGAGTTGTACTGAAAATATATTTAATTTATTTGTATTTGTTATGATATTCTTAAAGCTAGAGGAATAGTTCAGTCATGGGTAAATGCTTATAATTTTTATTTATAGGATGGATGCATCATACTGTGGATCTACTGGGAGACAAAGCCACCAAGGAAAGCTATGCTATTCAGTATCTCCAAAAATCATTGGAGGCAGATCCTAATTCTGGCCAGTCTTGGTATTTCCTTGGGAGGTGAGACCAGACACTTGGGTTGTACTACCTAGAGTTGATTTATAATCTAAAATGATTTATAATCTAAAATAATCTATAATCTAAAATGTAATCTAAAATTACATTATATAATATAATCTGGTCAGTGACCTTTTAAGTACATTATAACAAAGATTCTTGGGAGGTGAAACTGGATCACTCTAAATTTTGGTGCTTTTACTGATAAATTCTTATTTTGGTTGTTAGTCTTTGTTTTCACATTGACTCTATGTGACTGGAATTACTGCTAGTTTTTAAGGAGTTTTGAAGAGTTTAAAGAATCTTAGCAGATAGTAATCACTAGTATTGTCTTTCGATTCGGTATTTAAATTGTGTTTCCTCTGTGATTTCTGTCATTTTTTAATGTATTTATTTAACAGAGAATTCATTTTTATTCTACCTGATGACCATCAGTAGCCTATGGAAAAGTCCACTTAAATAGTTTGAGTGCTCAATTTTCATTTCACATATAAATGAAAGGATTGGATTAGATCCGTCAGGTACATTTTCTCAGGCTGTAAACTTAATTGTCCTACTTTGTGTTAATAGTAAGTTTTGACTTATTCTTTTTTGCATAGGAATAGTTTATTTTGAGGAAGTTTGTCATGAAGTCTAAATCAAATTTAGTTTTTGTGTTAATTTTAGTTTTTATACAATGTATCATTTTCTTTTAAATTTAATAAAGTATATTTATATTTGAGGGAGGTTATTATTAGCATAGCTCCTTCTTTAAAAAAAAATTTGATTATCTATTAATCATATATAGTAAAAATTTACTAGTTTTAAGAGAATTTTTCCTAGCCTCCCTAAAGGCTTATAAAAGAGTGTAGTTTAATACAGAACTTGAGAGTCCAAACTTAGTCTTTCCTCTCCACTACAGGTTGTCAGGAGGAAGCTGAATTTTTCTCTCTTCGTTACTTAGCAATGCGGCTTGGCCAAATGGGCTACTTAGAATAAGAGAACTAAGTAGCATTTGAGTTTGAAGCTAACACTATTACTACTATTAGCTTTGCACAATATGTGTCTTAATATAGTGACTGTAAAAGAAGCTTATGACTAGAAAGGGGGAGGTGTAAACATTAACCTCTAATATTAAGTATTATATATTAGCACTCCTATTACTATAAATTAGAACAGTATGAACCAAGATATTTCTTTGCTTTTGATCCAAAATAAAAGTTTGTAACATAATATACATTGTATATTTCTCCTTAGATAAAGGATTGTGCTTGTTGTTGTTCTTGTTTAATCCCAGCCATGTATAATCAAAGTATAATGAAATATGTTTAAAATTACCATTTTAGTAATAATATACTTTTCTAGAGCTTTAAGAACAGCAGTATTCCACAGAGGGCTTCATTGTTATCTGAATTTAAAACATTGGCATGTGCTTTATTTTTAACTTTTTTGAATACAGTTTTCTGAATGTACTGAACACTTCTTGACTTCTCAATTAGAAGATATTAACCTTTTTTAGGTTCAGGATTATCATTTTAGACAGTAATTATATTTAGTCTAAGTTTTTTTCTGTGATTTTTGTCTTACTCTCATCTACTGCCTTCTAATGTATTGTTTCTTATTGGCTTTATTGCTAAAAAGAAAAGCAAGTTTGTGAAAACTTACATTTTAACACTTATTTAAGCTCTGAAAATTCACAAGGATTCAATGACCCTAGGATTTCAGAGGCTTTTATTTGTTACTTCTGCATTCAAGGCTGTGTTGTATATTGCTTGTCAGCTGAGATATATAAATTAAAGTGCATTAGGGATGTGGTAATACAGTTATACTAACACTTGTAATGACTCTGTTAATAGTCTTCCACAGTCACAGAACTGCTACAGAGTTGGGAGTGATCAGGCAGCAACTTAATTCAACCTCTTAGTTTATAGATGGGGAAAGGGAGTCCAGAGAAGTTAATTGGTTTCCTCTAGCTCACATAACTAATTAGTATCACAGAAATCCTTAAGGTCACATAACTAATTAGTGTCACAGAAGGAGCTAGAATCCAACTTTACTACTGCTTCCGTTATACCAGCATCCCTTAGAGGAACCTGAACAAGTTGTGTTAGAGGAAAAGTGCTTGGTGATTGGACTGAGACTAGTCCTTGGGCACATTAACTTTCTAATATGACTTTTTAAAAACAGAATGTGAAAGTGCTGGTTTCATGAAATACTTCTTATTTCTTCTCACATTTATGCAGATTTGTCTAATAATCTGAAATTTGGTTTTGTTAAAAAATATTTTTTTCTGTTACTGTTCACATTGTCTTTGGTGTCTGTCGCTGTTTCCATTACTGCTGACTCTTTTCTTAATTCTCCCTCTGACACATGGGTTGTGTGCACTCTCTGAAATGGCTTTCTCTGTCTCCTTTACTGGTATTTCTTATGTCTCCCAACACGCAAATTAGCCATTCTTTAGGCTTATTTCTACCCCTCTTTGGTATTCGTCGTGTGTTCTTAAACCTCTCTCTCATATGAGTAAATTCCAAATTAAGATTCCTAACTCTTAAGATATCTAAACTTCAGTTTCACTTCTGCTGCTGTTTGCTAAACATTATAAACGTCCTCACCATGCATCTGAATTGGCATCTTTTAAAACCTCATTCATCATATTTTTTCTCAAACCCGCACTTTATTTTTTTTGACAGTGATTTATCTTTCCTATACTGAATCAGGTTTAAAACCAATTATATCGCCTCAGATGGCTAATGAATTCACCGTCTTATCAATAATTCAATTTTATTCTTTCATACGATTTTCATTTCTTCCACTGTAATTGTGCTCAAGTGTGTGTATCATCCTTGTGGTTTGTCCAGAATTTATTCTTTATTCTTTAATTTTTCAGTTTTTACATTGTTAGAAGATTTTTATAAAGTACTTTTGTCGTGCAACTTGCTTTTTTTTTTTTTGGGTGAAGAGGATTAGCCCTGAGCTAACATCCATGCCAATCCCCCTGTTTTTGCTGAGGAAGGCTAGCCCTGGGCTAAAATATGTGCCTATCTTCCTCCACTTTATATGGGATGCTGCCACAGCATGGCTTGACAAATGGTGTGTCGGTGCGCGCTCAGGATCCCAGATCCTGCGCTCTGCCAGGAGCGGAGCGCACGCGCTTAACCGCTACGCCATGGGGCTGGCCCCCGCCACTTGCCTTTTTAGAAAGACAAACCTCAGGTTGATCACAGCTGGATTTAAAATTTTTCATTTGTAGACTGAGTAATATTTGCTTTATAGTTATCAAACCCATATGAAATGACTTCTGTCACCTTTTCTGTTTTAATCTGTGATTCCCAACCGTTTGGGTTACATGAATTAGCAAAATTTAAGTTAGTAAATGTAGTGTCCAACGTAGACTGGCTGTACAATTCAAGGTATTAAAACATTTTTTGCTATTTTCTGACGTCTAGTGCCCATACCAAGTAAAATTATACAAATAGTACTTTTCATGGAAACATAAACACAAACAATTCCTACATCTTAAGAAAACAAATGTTAAAAAGAAAGAGAACTACTTGTTAATAGTGGTTTCTTCAGTAGATTCAGTTGTCCTTCCCCAACAGCTAACACAAAGAACAATAATTCTTGAATTCATTTTTGCATTTAATTTTTGTATTTTTGTTCCGTTAATTGGTTGTTTGATAAAGTCACTGTATATTGGCCTTCCTCTTAATAACTTTAGCAATACTTTTAAAAAAATAGTATTAAAATGTTGTTAATTATTAGAAATACCTATTAAATTAGATATTTAAAATGTATTATGCCATTTTATTTTTTTTATTTTTTATTTTTTATTTTTTTAACTTTTTTATTTATTTATTTTTTCCCCCAAAGCCCCAGTAGATAGTTGTATGTCACAGCTTCACATCCCTCTAGTTGCTGTAGTGGGACGCGGCCTCAGCATGGCCGGAGAAGCGGTGCGTCGGTGCACGCCCGGGACCCGAACCCGGGCCGCCAGCATCGGAGCTCGCGCACCCAACCGCTAAGCCACAGGACCGGCCCCACTTATGCCATTTTAAAGAGTCAATTTGGTATTAACTATTTCTCAGTTTTGTATTTTTCAGGAATTAAGGAATGTTTGTTTAGAGTATTGTAAGTACGGAAAGGAAAATCCGGATGTACTGCTGAAATCGTTATCAACATTTAGTTTCTCTTTGTTTCTTAGCTCTATTCTTATCATATACGAAACCTGAGTACAAACTATATATAAGTAGAACTCTGTGTTAAACCTTGAATAGTATAGCATTGAAAAAGTTGGGGCTGTAATGGTTTCAAGAGAATTCATTAATATAACATTTGTTGGCACTTATAAGAAAGTTCACTTCATAGCAAATTATAGTTTAGATTAAAATTCCTGTATAAGCGTACCTCTGAGATAGTACGGGGTCAGTTCCAGACGACCACAATAAAGCATATATCGCAATAAAGCGTATGTCACAATAAAGACAAGCCACACGAATTTTTTTGGTTTCCCAGTGCATATACATGTTATGTTTACACTATACTGTAGTCTATTAAGTGTGCAATACAGCATTATGCCTAAAAAACAATATACATACTTTAATTAAAAAATACTTTTTTGCTGGGCTGGCTCCATGGCCTAGTGGTTCAAGTTCCCTGTACTCTGCTTCAGTGGCCCAAGTTTGTGGGTTCAGATCCCAGGCATAGACCTACACCAGTTGTCAGCCAGGCTGTGGCAGCGATCCACAGAAAAAATAGAGGAGGATGTCAGCTCAGGGCTAATCTTCCTTGAGCAAAAAAAAAGAGGAAGATTGGCAGCAAAAGTTAGCTCACGTGAATCTTCCTCAGCAAAAAAAATACTTTATTGCTAAAAAATGCTAAGCATCATTGGCGCCTTCAACAAGTTGTAATCTTTTTGCTAGTGGAGGGTCTTGCCTCAGTGTTGGTGGCTGCTGACTGATTAGGGTGGTGGTTGCTGAAGGTTGGGTGGCTGTGGCAATTTCTCTTTTTCTTTGTGAGCTAGATTAGCCCTGAGCGACGTCTGTTACCAATTCTCCTTTTTTTTTGCTGAGGAAGATTTGCCTGGGCTGACATCCGTGCCCATCTTCCTCTGTTTGACACGGGATGCTGCCACAGCAAGGCTTGACAAGCAGTGTGCTGGTCTGCACCAGGGATCTGAACCTGTGAACCCCAGCCGCCAGAGCGGAGTGCGTGAACTTAACTGCTACACTGCTGGGCAGGCCCTGACAATTTCTTAAAATAAGGCGACAGTGACGTTTGCTGCATTGATTGGGTCTTCCTTTCACAAACAATTTGTCTGTAGCATGCGATGCTATTTAATAGCATGTTACCCACAGTAGAGCTTCTTTCAAAATTGGAGTCAATCCTCTCTAACACTGCTGCTTTATCAACAAAGTTTATATGATATTCTAAATCCTTTATTGTCATTTTAACAGTCTTCACAGCATCTTCATCAGGAGTAAATGCCAGCTCAAGAAACTTTCTTTGCCCATCCCTAAGAAGCAACTCCTCATCTGTTAAGTTTTTTCATGAGATTCCAGCAATTCAGTCACATCTTCAGGCTCCACTTCTACTTTTTGTTCTTTTGCTGGTCCTGCCACATCTACAGTTATTTCCACCACTGAAGTCTTGAGCCCCTCAAAATCATCCATGAGGGTTGGAGTCAACTTCTTCTAAACTCTTTCCAAGATTATATTCAATATAATGTTGATATTTTGACCTCTTCCCATGAATCGTGAAATGTTCTTCATGGCATCTGTAATGATGCATCGTTTCCAGAAGGCTTTCAATTTACTTTGCCCAGATCCATCAAAGGAATCATTATCTATGGCAGCTATAGCATTACAAAATGTGTTTCCTAAATAACAGGATGTGCAAGTTGAAATTACTTCTTGATCCATGTGCTGCAGAATGGACGTTGTGTTAGCAGACCTGAAAACAAAATTAGTCTCGTTGCACATCTCCATCAGAGCTTTTGGGTGACCAGGTGCATCGTCAGTGAGCAGTAATATTTTGAAAGGAATCTTTTTTCTGGGCAGTTCTCAAGAGTGGGCTTAAAATATTCAGTAAACCATGTTGTAAACAGATGTGCTATCATCCAGACTTTGTTGTTCCGTTTATAGAGCACATATAGAGTAGATTTAGCAGAATTTTCAAGTGCCTAGGATTTTCAGAATAGTACATAAGTATTGGCTTCAACTTAACATCATTAGCTGCATTAGCCCCTAACAAAAGGATTATCCTGTCATTTGAAGCTTTGAAGCAAGGCGCTGACTTCTTTCTAGCTATGGAAGTCCTTGATGGCATCTTCTTTCAGTATGAGGCTGTTTTGTCTACACTGATAATCTATTATTTAGTGTAGCCACTTTCATGAATTCTCTTAGCTAGATCTTCTGGGTAGCTTAACTTGCTTCAGTTTCTACATCAGTACTAGCTGCTTCATGTTGCACTTTTAGGATATGGAGATGGCTTCTTTCCTTAAACCTCATGAACCAACCTCTGCTAGCTTCAGACTGTTCTTCTGCAGCTTCCTCACCTCTCTCAGCCTTCATAGAATTGAAGAGAGTTAATTCAGCCTTGCCCTGATTAGGCTTTGACTTAGGGACTGTTGAGGCTAGTTTGATTTTCTTTTTTTTTTGTTTAATGTTATGGTTGCTAGTTGTTCTTTTATTTGTTTATTTTTTGTGAGGAAGATCTGCCCTGAGCTAACATCTATGCTAATCCTCCTCTTTTTGCTGAGGAAGACTGGCTCTGAGCTAACATCTATTGCCAATCCTCCTGCTTTTTTTTCCCCCAAAGCCCCAGTAGATAGTTGTATGTCATAGTTGCACATCCTTCTAGTTGCTGTATGTGGGACGCGGCCTCAGCATGGCCGGAGAAGCGGTGCGTGCAGGATCCGAACCCGGGCCGCCGGTAGCAGAGTGTGTGCACTTAACCGCTAAGCCACGAGGCTGGCCCTAATTTGATTTTCTTATCCAGACTACTAAGACTTTCTCCATGTCAGCAGTGAGGTTGGTTTTCTTTCTTATCATTCATGGTTTACTGGAGTAGTATGTTTAATTTCTTTCAAGAACTTTTTCTTTGCATTCACAACTTGGCAAACTGTTTGACACAAGAGGCCTAGCTTTCACCCTGTCTCAGCTTTTGACATAGCTTCCTCATTAAGCTAAATCATTTCTAGATTTGATTTAATGTCAGAGATGTGCAATTCTTCCTTTCATGAACTTGAACACTTAGAGGCTATTGTAGGCTTATTAATTGGCTTAATTTTAATATTGTTAGGTCTCAGGGAATAGGGAGGCCTGAGGAGAGTGAGAGAGATGGGGTAGCAGCCAGTCAGTGGAGCAGTCAGAACACACACGGTATTTATTGATCAGGTTCGCCATCTTATATTTAGCACCCCAAAACAATTAACGATAGTAACAACAAAGGTCACTAGTCACAGATTACTGTAAAAAATATAATAATGAAAAAATTTGAAATGCTGTGAAAAATACCAAAATGTGACAGATTCAAAGTGAGCAAATGCTCTTGGAAAGATGATGCTGATAGACTTGCTTGACACGGGGTTGCCACAAACCTTCAGTTTGTTAAAAAACACAATATATGTGAAACACAATAAAGTGAAATGCCATAAAATGAGATGGCTACATGTAAATCTTAGTATGTAATTACATATGCACACATACATATATATAGCTTGTTAGCTTTTTCTCTTTCCATATCCATCATTTTGGCAAATAAATATAGTTAATTTAAGTGTTAATGGAATACTTTATGTAGATATATATATCTATATCTATAGTTTTTTTTTCATTCACTTTTCAGGTGCTATTCAAGTATTGGGAAAGTTCAGGATGCCTTTATATCTTACAGGCAGTCTATTGACAAATCAGAAGCAAGTGCAGATACATGGTGTTCAATAGGGTAAGACTTGTTGTATATAAAATTAATAGTATTTTAATTGATACACAAGTTCTTTGAAACATGTATAATATACTGTGTATATTATACCCAGTTTTAGACAACTTATTATTTATTTCTCTTTCAGTGTGCTCTATCAGCAGCAAAATCAGCCTATGGATGCTTTACAGGCCTATATTTGTGCTGTACAATTGGACCATGGGCATGCAGCAGCCTGGATGGACCTAGGCACTCTCTATGAATCCTGCAACCAACCTCAGGACGCAATTAAATGCTATTTAAATGCAACTAGAAGCAAAAGTTGTATTAATACCTCTACACTTGCAGGAAGAATTAAATTTTTACAGGTACAAATTTTAAGTAGCATATTATAAAAGACAGATTTCCATATAGTAACTGGCATGAGGAGGGTGGCTGGAAAGTTTGTCTGTTTTTGTTTTGATGTCAGTAACTTGTTTCCATAATTTTTAACTTTGTGATATTATTTCACTTTTCATTTTAAGTAACACCTGCGGTATTTAGAATGTTATTTTGCACATTTACATTGTTGGTGCACATTAATTTGCGTGATTTTTCTGTGTAAATTATAGCATTTCAGAGAAGAGAACACAAACATTGATTTTCACTCTTGGTTGAAATGTCGTGAGAAGATATCTATAAGGATTCTGAAAAACAGAACTTAGCTTTATTCTGATTCATACGAGTCTGTTCTAATTGCCCTCTTTATACTTAGTGTTTATCTAAAACCCCAAATTTAGAATCTATTTTCTTTAAAAATAAATACCTGTAACATTGAGGAAGATTTAGTGGACTTGCTCTTACTCAAGTAGGCCTGTGTTAAATTTGCTTTTTACATAATTTTTCCTAGGCTCAGTTGTGTAACCTTCCACAAGGTAGTCTACAGAATAAAACTAAATTACTTCCTAGTATTGAGGAGGCGTGGAGCCTACCCATCCCCGCAGAGCTTACCTCCAGGCAGGGTGCCATGAACACAGCACAGCAGGTGAGAAGTTGGGTTATCTTCTGTAGGTGCCCAGCTTTAAGGGTTCTTTCCAATCTGTAGTGATGAAACTTATATTACTAAGTGCAGGATTGGCTTTTTTTAAAAATAAAAATCCTTCATATTTAATTACAAAGGGCTTTTAGATCAAAATTAAACTCCCTCTGATATGGGAATAAAC
>JAQQSS010000042.1:108199-141631 GCA_028646465.1 Rhinoceros unicornis | reverse complement strand
TGTGATATCCACATAACTTTGAAAGTATGCAGCTTATGAAGTTTTATAATTTGAAGGAATGAATTAAGAATGTGTAGAACAATATTTTTGTCTTCCTTCTGTGATCTTTAGGCTTATAAAGGTCATCATGCAAATACTGAACCTGTATTAGGCCTCAGTCAAACACTAATTTCACAGCAATCCTTGCCAGTACGCATGATTACTTCTAGCCAAGTAGATGGCCTATCCAGTTCTGCCAAGAGGAAAAGAACATCTAGTCCCACAAAGGTATATATAATATATTGTATATACATTTTAGGGAAATGGAAAATCCCAAACAAAAATGAAGCTCTAAGTCTTCTGGAATTGACACTGTCTTGTATTTTAAATTTGAGTACATCAAGGAGTAAAAAGCTTATCAGTTATTTTGCTGTAATTAGCAATAGTTCCTATCCTGAATGTGCTTTCATAGTAAATATAGTAGGTAGGGATAACTTCATGTTCATCAGATCATTTTATTCATTTCCATGCTTTTACGA
This sequence comes from Rhinoceros unicornis, assembly GCA_028646465.1. NCBI lineage: Eukaryota > Metazoa > Chordata > Mammalia > Perissodactyla > Rhinocerotidae > Rhinoceros > Rhinoceros unicornis. Next base: position 141,113 of record JAQQSS010000042.1, on the reverse strand, counting down.
ACTTAGCGCATGTTTTGCCATCACTTTCTATTGACATTGAAATAAATTGAATGTATAAAGAACAACCTTTTAGGTCTTTGAGCCATGATTCAGATAAGAGCCTTTTTAGGTGGAGTAAAGAATGAATGTATGTTTCACATTCATAAGTTTCCAAATTGATTATGCATTTTAAATTATTTTTTAAATGATTTAAAAAAATAAGTCATATATATGTGAATACTCCAATTTGTAGTCATTTTGTATATCACTAGACATACTGTTAGTGTATGAATTTAACCAAATATTCTTTAATTTTTTTAAATAAATTTTCCTCAGAATAGTTCGGAAAACTGGAATAGTGCCCAAACTGTTTCATGTACTCCAGTACAGCAACAAGTTCATTCATGGTGTTTGACACCACAGAAATTACAGGTATGAAATATTCTTTTGGCAGTTTCCACCCTCTCTCCCCCGTTTTAAAGGAGTAGAGGTATTAACCTTTAACCTTTTTTAGGTATTAATTTTTTAAATTGAATGGCAGTAAACTAAATTAGTATATATATTAGTATAATGAACCCATATTTTCCAGAGTGGTAGAGATCATAATTCATTTTTGTTTTTTACTTTTTTTTCTTGGCTGTTGGAGATTGTCCCAGATGTCCCAGAGCTAACATCCACTGCCACTTTTCCTTTTTTTGCTTGAGTTAGATTGTCCCTGAGCTAACATCCATGCCAGTTGTCTTCTATTTTGTATGTGGGATGCCTCCACAGCATGGCTTGATGAGCAGTGTCTAGGTCCATGCCCAGGATCCTGTTGGGGAAGAGGGAGAATCCTCCTCTGCCTTTTCCCTTAAGGTTCTTATGGCTGGTCGAATAATGAACAAGACAGGTTAGCAGGACAAAATAATACCAAGTTTAATAACATGTATACATGGGAGAAACCAGGGACACTGAGTTTCTCAACACAATAGCAGAGATTCTTGTCTTAAATACCATCTTCAGCTAAAGACAAAAGAGGATGTTTGGGGTGAGGGGAGTCATTTACAGGAGATCACCAGAAAAGCTCAGTAAACAGGAGTAAGGCTATTATGTAGATTTAAGGCCTCATCCTTCACACTGATAAGTGTCTAGAGAGGCCATCCCCGCTTCCCCCCCAGAGAGGGAGATACCTTTACAAATGGCGATTTCCCTTATAAGTGTAAATGTTTGGTTGGCAACTCCTTGCAGGGCCACCTAGGGAATGTGGCCCGAGAGACAGGAATTTTTGATAAGAGGGGCTTGTTGGTGCCTTTCCTGTTGTAACATCTATTTTACATTATATTACAGCCATCAGATGACAGTAACTCCTTCCTGGAACAGATCTTTTATGTTAAATTCTTTAGGCAGTTTGTGGGGGAGGTCCAATGTCTGTCAGAGAAAATAATCAAGGTAAAGAGATATATTTCAGAGTGGCCAATTTTGATCGCCCACAGTCTGAACCCATGAACCCCGGGCTGCTGAAGTGAAGCTCGTGAACTTAACCACTACATCACCAACCCAGCCCTATTTTTTACCTTTTTTTAAGGAAGTAATACATTCATGTGTTTGAAATGTGAAAATTAGTAGCAGGTAGGGTACATAGGTTAAAGGCTCCTTCTAGTTCCTGCCTCTAGTCACTTAATTTCCCTTTCCTACAAATAATCAATGTTAATAGCTTCTTTTGTACTTTTTTTCCTAGAGGTGTATTGTACAGGTACGAGAAAATATGCTTGTCTCATAGATTCCTTTTTGTCTTTTTTATGCAAATGTAGGTAGAGCACTATGTATATGTTCAGGACTTTTCTTTTTTTGTCCTTAAAGATGTGTATTTGAGACTTTTTCATGTATTGCTTCTTTGTTCTTTTAATACTGCATTTAAGACTCCATTGAGGCCACCCATTATTTAACCAAATTATTGTTATTAGGCTTTTGGTCATTCCCAATATTTCCATTACAAACAATACTGCTTTTAAGGAATTTTGTTATAATACACTTTAAGGTTAAATAGTGTCTCTGTGAAGATCATAATTTCCTTTCCACATAGTATATTTAACTGAAAATACAGAAATAACCTTCAGATACGTTTTTGGTTTTTATATTTATTTCTTAGATTTCTGAAAGGAGTTCATCTTGGGATTGATTACTTTTGTTTAAGGAATCACTGTATTTGACTGCACAAAGGTTCTGACTTTGTAGTCTTTTCAGTGACAGGTTGCCTAATAGTGTCTTATTTCTTGGATTTAACTTTATATTCTTCCTTTTCATTTTTCCAGCACTTGGAACAGCTGCGTGCAAATAGAGATAATTTAAATTCGGCACAAAAACTGGTACTGGAACAGTTGGAAAGTCAGTTTGTCTTAATGCAACAAGTATGTATACCATCTTTATTCTACTGTTAGTGCTCACTCCTACTTTGTACATGTGTTCAGTAGAATTTATATAGCTGAGCTTCAAATACTACTAATGGACAGATTTTTTTCTTTTTTTAAAAAACAGCCACAAATTAATTTAGAACAAAACACTTGGTATAGTATACATTTTTTTCATTATATTTCACATTTGTTCTATGGCTTATTTTTATTATTTTATAATTAACAAAGCATTCATTTTGAGGTGGAGATGTTTTAAGGATTGTTTGATATCAAAAATTTGGCAATAATGTAATAGAATGGAAATTAGAAATCCCTTTCCTTCATGATGGAAAATAAGCCCTGTAAATTACAGACTCATCCGTAATTTCAGCAGCTTTCTGTCTTTTTCTTTCTTTCTTTCTTTTTTTTTTGTGAGGAAGATTGGCCCTGAGCTAACATCTGTTGCCAATCTTCTTTTTTTGCTTGAGGAAGATTGTCCCTGAGCTAACATCTGTGCCCACTTTGCACGTGGGATGCCGCCACAGCGTGGCTTGATGAGCGATGTGAAGGTCCATGCCCAGGATCCAAACTCATGAACCCTGGGCTGACAAAGCAAAGCTTGTGAACTTAACCGCTATGCCACTTGGCTGGCCCTCAGCAGCTTTCTTTTGCCCTTATGCCAGTAATAAAAAAAGGTTTCTTTAACTATATAATGAAAACAATTTCTGCTTTACCCATATGAACATAGTATTTCATTTTAAAAATGTATGTGTTTTAACCTAGAGAGATTAAATATTATGATAAAATTTAGGGATGTATTGATTATACATTTTCAAAGTCACACAAGCAGGTTTTCTTTTTTGTTTTTGAAGATGAGACAAACAGGACAAACTGCTGGAATTCCTAATGGGCCAATAGCTGACTCATCACTGCCTACAAACTCTGTCTCTAGTCAGCAACCACATTCTGCTCTTCCCAGAGTACCTAGTATCTCTCAGCCTGAAGTTCACTCTGCTTGTTTTGAAAAGCCTTTGTCCAGTGGACCTTTTTCTGCAGGCTATGCTCCTTGTGGCACATCAAAAACGCTAGGGAGTACAGACACTGTTTTGGTAGGCAATAATTATATAACAGGAAGTGGAAGTAATGGAAATGTGCCTTACCTGCAGCAAAATACACTCAGTCTACCTCATAACTGCACAAACCTGACCAGCAGCACAGAAGAGCCATGGAGAAAACAGCTAACTAACTCCGCTCAGGTAATAGAAAGATTAGCTGCTTTGTTTGCTCTTACATAATGGTTTTTCTCTGGCTTGTGTTCATTTTGAGAAGAATAAATAAAAATTTAAGGAATATTTTTATCTTTTAAAAACTAATTTTAAATAATTCATAATTATGAGAATTTTAAGTGTTACGGTATAAGTACTCTATTGTAAGCTCAGTCTCTGCACGAGTGTATTTGCTTATCCAATATGTATTAATGTACATATAAATTGTTAGATAGTCTGTAAATAAAAGAGAACAAGGGAAAAAAATCATAGCCTTACAATTCCCCAAAAATCTCATTGCTAATTAATTAGGGCATCATGATCACATTTTTTAGTATGTGCAATTAATTGATATCTGCATATATTCCCTGCATAAGATCAGTACTATGCCAAGTATTAAGCATTTATTTTAATGGAATAAAAAGACTAGTAAAGTTTCACTTACCATAAATTACAATAAAATGTGACCTGCAGTATGGTGGAAAAGTGGCTTAGGAGAACCAAGATGTTGAAGTCTCAGGAAATTGAGAGAATTTGGAAGGAGAATGGCAGGTCAAATGTGGCTAAAGTATAGTTTATGAAGAGAGAGGGTGAAATGTGAGGCTTAAGTGAAGGGCTTGATTTATCCTGAGGGCCTCCTGGAGCCATTAAAGGTTATGATGTAGAGATAGGAATTTCTTGAACAACCTCTTTGTAAACATAATAGACTACATTTTACAGCACTTTTAGGTTTATAGAAACGTAAGCAGAAAGTACTAAAAGGTCCCAAGGCTTCCGCCACCCATAGTTTCCTCTCTTATCCTGTAATAGTATGGTACATTAGTTACTGTTGATAATGGCAGTATTAACACATTATTATTAACTAAACTCCTAACTAAACTCCATAATTTACATTATGTTATGCATTGTATGGGTTTTGACAAATGTGTAATGACATGCATCCACCTTCACACATCAAACAAAATAGATTCGCTGTCCTAAACATACCCTGTGCTTCATCTGTTTATTCCTCCTTGCCTCCCTTGAACCTGTGGCAACCACAAATCCTATTGTTGTCTCTGTACTGTTCCTTTTTCCAGAATGTCACATAGTTGAAATTATAGCATGTTTACCTTTTTAGAATAGCTTCTTTCACTTACCAGTATGCATTTGGGGTTCCTCTGTGTCTTTCCTTGACATGATAGCTGTTGTTGTTTTTAATCACTGAATAATATTTAATTGTTTGGATTTAGCACAGTTTATTATCCATTCATTTAGTGAAGGACTTCTTGGTTAATTCCATGTTTTTTCAATTATGAATAAAGCTGCTGTAATGTGCAGATTTCTGTGCACATAAGTTTTCAACTCATGTAGGTAAGAACCTTGGAGCATGATTGCTGGATCAAGAGTATGTTCAGTTTTATGTTTAAAAGTTTGAGTTTAGAAGCTCAAAAACTGTCTTCTGAAGTGGCTGTATCATTTTGCATTCCCACTCACAATAAGTGAGGCTTCTTGTGCTCTAGCTTTTCCCAGCATTTGATAGTTGTCTTAGAGCAGGTATAAACAAAGTACCATCAACTGGGTAGTTTATAAACAACAGAAGTTTATTTCTCACAGTTCTGAAGGCTGGGAAGTTCAAGATCAGGGTGCTGGCAGATTTGATGTCTGTTGAGGGTCATCTTCCCGATTCCTGGTTGGCTGTCTTCTCATTGTATCCTCACATGGCAGAAGGAGCACGGAGCTCTCTGTGGTTTCTATTATAAGAGCATAATCCCTTTCTTGAGAGCTCTGCCCTCATAACTTAACCTTCCAAAGACCCCACCTTGGGTACCATCACACTGAGGACTAAACTTCAACATATGGATTTTATGGCCTCAGTGTTTTGGGGTGTTAGTAATTCTAATAGGGATGTAGTAGTATCTCATTGTTTTTATTTACAATTCTCTAGTGATTTTTGGAGCATCTTTTCATATATTTAGTTGCTATTTGTATATATTCCTTGGTGAGGCAGATGTTGGTTTGCCCATTTTTTAATCAGTTTGTTCGTTTTCTTATTGTTGGGTTTTGAGGGTTTTTTTCTATATTTTGCATAACAGGCTTTAATCAGATAGTTTTTTGTAAATATTGTCTTTCAGTCTCTACTTGTCTTCTCATTCTCTGACAATGTGTTTCACAGAACCGGTTTTTGATTTTAATGAAGTCCACCTTATCACTTCTTTCTTTCATGGTAGTGCCTTTGAAGTTGTATCGCTCTGCCCAAGGTATCTAGATTTTCCCCATGTTAACTTGTAGGAGTTTCATACTTTTGCATTTTAAATTTAGGTCTATGATCCACTTTGAGTTCATCCCTGTGAAGTTGTAAGATCTGTGTCAAGATTAGTTTTTTTGAATGTGGATTCCCAGTTGTTCCAGCATCATTTGTTGTAAAGACTGTCTTTCCTCCATTGTATTGTCTTAGCTGCTTTACGAAAAATCGGTTGACTATTTTTATGTGGGTCTATTCCTGGGCTGTGTATTTTGTTCCATTGATCAATTTATCTATTTCTTTTGCCACTGCCATACAGCCTTGATTAATAACAGCTTTAGACTAAGTCTTGAAATCAAATAGTGTGGGTTCTCTAACTTTCTTCTTCTCCTTCAAAATATTGTTGCCCGTTTTGGGTCTTTATATGGAGAGCTGTATAAACTTGAGAATCACTTTGTCAAGATGCATAAAAATAATATTAGGATTTTTATTTGGACGCATTGAATCCGTAGATCAGTTTTGTAAGAATTGACGTCTTAACAGTGTTGAGTCTTCCTATCGATGGATATCTGAAATATGTGTCCAATTATTTAGTTCCTTGATTTCTTTCGTCAGAGTTCTGTACTTTTTTTTGTTTAGATCGTGCACGTATTTTGTTAGATTTATCCCTAAGTATTTCATTTTTAGGGGAGTGCTAATGTAAATGGTATTATGATTTTAATTTGAAATTTCGCTTCTTCTTTGCTAGTGTAGGAAAGTGATTGACTTTTTTGTATTAACCATGTGTCCTTCAACCTTCCTATGTTGTTGCTTATTTAAGTTCAGGAAGTTGTTGTTGATTCTTTTTTCTACATGGGTAATTATGTCACTTTCAAACAAAGGGTTTAATTTGTTCCTTTTTAATCTGTATCCTTTTTATATCCTTTTCTTGTTTTATAGCATTAGCTAGACTTTCAGTACAATGCTGAAAAAGAGTGGTGAGAGGGAACGTCTTTTCCTGGTTCCTGATCTTATCGGGGTATGCTTTGAGTTTCTCACTCTCACATATGTTAACTGTAGTGTTTTTGTAGATCTTCTTAATAAGTGGAAGAAATTCCTCTGTGTTTTTAATTCACTGAATAATTTTATCATGCATGTGTGTTTGATTTTGTCACATTTTTTCTGCATTTGTTGTTAGGATTTTTCTTTTTATTTTAGTCTGTTGATGGCATGGATTACAATGATTGATTTTCTGATGTTGAACCAGCCTTGCATACCTAGGATAAATCCCACTTGGCCATAGTGTGTAATTCTTTTTGGATATAGTTGGATTTGATTTGCTGATATTTTGTTGAGGACTTTTGCATCTATTTTCATGAGATACATTGGTCTGTAGTTTTCTTTTTTTATATGTCTTTGGTAATGTCTTGGAATGTTGGGTTTTGGTATTAGAGTAGTCATTATCTTGGCCTTATAGTATAGTTATGAAATATTCCCTCTTTTTCTATTTTCCAGAACAGGTTATAGGGCACTGGTGTAATTTCTTCCTTAAATATTTGGTGAAACTTGCCAGTGAATTCATCTAGGCGCAGTGGTGCTTTCTGTTATGGAAAGTTTTTAAATTATTTATCAATTTCTTTAACAATTATAGGCTTATTCAGATTATCTCTTTCTGCCGGTGTCATTTTTGGTAGATTGTGTCTTTTAAGGAATTGGTCTCTTTCATCTGGGTTAACCACTTTGTGAGCATGGAGTTGTTCAGAATATTCTTTATTACCCTTTAATGGCCATGGGATTTGTGATAATGTTTCATCTTTTAATTCTGTTATTAGTAATTTCTGTCCTGTGGAGTTTTTTTCCTTCGATTCGTCTGGCCTTACTGATTTTATTGATCTTTTCAAAGACCAGCTTTTGGTTTCATTCATTTTTCTCATTGTTTTCAATTTCACTGATTTCTGTTTAAATTCTTAATTTTTCTTCTGCTTACACTGGATTTAATTTGCTCTTTTTTTTTCCCCCCCAGTTTCCTCTAGCAGAAACTTAGATGATTGATTTCAGATCCTTCTTTTTTTCTGTTATATGCCTTGATTGTCCTATATTTCCCACCAAGCACTGCTTTGGGTGCATCTCACAAATTTTAATACGTTGTGTTTTCATTTTTAAGATGGCCAGCATGGCTAAGTGGTGTGAGCTAGCAATACATAGTTTTATGAGTTTTGTGTAATGATGGCTAGCCAGACCGTTTTTAACACATCTTTATAAAAATACTGGATTATACTTTGAGTGAGTGAGAAAACTATATGAAAGCTTTGAATTGATGAATGACGTGATCCACTTGTTTGGTTTTTTCCCTAATGGTTTATTGGTATATTGTTTACGTACAATTAAATTAACCCGTTCAAAGCATATAGTTTAATGTGTTGTAAATGTATTTTCTTGTGTGTCTATGGCCACAACCCTGTCTCTGTGTGCTTCCATAACCCAAGAAAGTTTCTTTGTAACCATTGCAATCAGTCCCCACTTCTGTCTCTGTCCTGGGGAGCCACTAATTTGCTTTTTGTCTTTAAGGTTTCCTTTTTTTTTTTCTTTTTTTGGCTGAGGAAGATTTGCTCTGAGCTAGCATCTGTGCCCATCTTCCTCTATTTGTATGTGGGACACCACCTCAGCAGTGTATAGGTTTGCACCCAGGATTCAAACCTGCGAACCCCAGGCCGCTGAAGCAGAGTGCACAGACTTAACCACTATGCTACTGGGCCATCCCAAGCTTTACTTTTTTTTTTGCTTTTTTAATGAGGAAGACCAGCCCTGAGCTAACATCTGATGCCAATCCTGTTTTTTGCTGAGGAAGAGTGGCCCTGGGCTAACATCCATGCCCACCTTTCTCTACTTTATATGGAACGCTGCCACAGCATGGCTTAACAAGCAGTGCGTCGGTGCGCGCCTGGCATCCAAACTGGTGAACCCTGGGCCGCAACAGCTGAGCGTGCGCACTTAACTGCTTGCGCCACCAGGCAGGCCCCCCAAGGTTTACTTTTATAGGGATTAAAATGAATGAAATCGTATGCGCTTTTTGTTTTGTTTTGTTTTAGCCTTTATTTATTGCTTTAGATATATCCTCTTATTTTTAATCCATTAATTTAGGAATATTTCATGATTTTTTCTAGTTTTGGTTGTTTTAAATATTATCAGTAGTGCTGCTGTGAACATTTATATAAACTCTTTCTGTGGATGTGTATTTTCATTTCTCTATCTATGAATGGAGTTACTGTGTCATGTGATACGTTTAACTTTTTAAGAATCTTCCAAACTATTATCCAAAGTGATTGAATTCATTTTACATTTCTTTTTTTTTTTTTTTTGTGAGGAAGACCAGCTCTGAGCTAACATCTATTGCCAATCTTCCTCCTTTTTTTTTTACCCCAAAGCCCCAGTAGGTAGTGTATGTCATAGTTGCACATCCTTCTAGTTTGCTGTATGTGGGACGCAGCCTCACCACGGTCGGAGAAGCGGTGCGTCCGTGCGCACCTGAGCCGCCAGTAGTGGAGCGCGTGCATCTTAACCGCTAAGCCACAGGGCTGGCCCCTTATTTACATTTCTGCCAGCAAAGTATGAGGTTACACTTACTTCGTGTACTGGCCAATACCTGATATTGATAGTCTTTGATTCTAGCCATGTCAGTGGATATATAATGGTTCATATTGAAGTTTAATTTGTGTTTTTCTAGTAATAATAATTTCTGTGTGCTTATTTGCCATTTTTATATTTAGACTTTTTTTCTTCCTATCATGGTATACAGTTCTTTCTGTATTCTGGGAACAAGCTTTATTTGTGACATAGATTTTGCCAGTATTTCCTCGAAGTTGAGATGTATTTTACTTTATTAATGGTGTCTTTTGAAATGGAAATACTTAACTTTAATGAAGGTCTTGTATCAGTTTTTTAAAAATTTGTCTTTTTGGTATCCCATATAAGACATCTTTGCCAAAACCAAAGTTAGAAAGATTTTCTACTATATTTTCTTACAGAAATTTTACAGTTCTCTTTCACACTTTTAGTTCTCTGTGTCCTTTGAGTTAATTTTTTTGTATTTTTTTTTAGGATATCTGTTTTATAAATGGATATCCAGCTATTTCACCACAATTTATGGAAAACTTTCATCCTTTCCACCTGACCAGCTTTGTCAAAAATTAATTTACCAAGTTGTAAATGTATTTTTAGACTCTATTTTCTTCTGCTAATTGATAGTTTTTCTTAATAATTCTACATAGTCTTGATCACTATAACTTTGTAATATGTTTTGAAATTGAATAATAATATCTCTAAAATTTTAATTATTTTCAAAGTTAATTTGATCACACTATGTTCTTTGAGTTGTCATATAAATTTTGGTGTCAGCATGTCAGTTTGTACAAAAAATGCCTACTGGCATTTAATAGGGGTTTTATTGTATGTATATGTCAATTTGGGGAGCTAATTGCCATATTTATAATATTAGTTTTTCCAAACCATGAACATAGTATCTCTCCATTTACTTAGTTCTTTTTTAATTTCTCTTACATGTTTTTATATGGTTATGAATAGACTATATAAATAGACTCATGTTCTTAATTTATTTTCAGATCATTTCTTGTCAGAATATAGAAATATAATTGATTTTTGTAGATTAATGGTATAACTTGAGACTTTACTCAACTCATTTATTTTGTAATATTTTTGTATATTTTCTTTGATTATTTTTTTTAGTGCAAGATGCTGGGTTGCATGAATAGAGACATTTTTACTTTTTTCCAAACATCTCCTTAATTTTCTGTCTTAATACCTAGCTTAGAAGAACCTCTAGTAATTTGTTGAGTAGAGGTGCTAAGAGCAGATATCCTTGATTTGGTCCTAATATTTGGGAAAAGCTTTTTGCATCTCAGTATTAAATATGTTACCTGTAGGTTTGATAAGTGCCATTTATCAGATTGAAGAGGTTTCTTTCTGTTCTTACTTATCTGAGAGTTGATGTTGGGTTTCATCAAATCCCTTTTCTGTCTTCACTGAGATGTTTAGATAGTGTTTGTCTCTATTCTAATAGCGCAGTATTATGTTGATTTTACTCAGTGCAATGAGTACATTTCATTGACTATATTGATTGTTTTTCTGTTGTTAAAGCTATTTGTAAATCTAGAGTAAACTTTCGTTGGTCATGATGCATAATCCTTCTTATGTATTGCTGATTTATGTGCTAATGTTTTGTCAAGAATGTTTGCCTATGCATCAAGAGAGATATTGGTCTGCGATGGTGTCTTTTTCTGGTTTTTTGGTATTAGAGTAATACTGGCCTCCTAAAATAAGTTGGTTATTGTTCTGTCCTTCTATATTTCCTAAAGACGGTTTTGTAGAATTAGTATAATTTCTGCTAGAAGTATTTTTATAGGATCCATGGTGATGTCAACTCTTTCTTTTTCCATTTGGTAAACTTTACTTTTTATTTTGATTTACTTAGTGTTAAAAGTTTATGTTTGGTTAATCTTTTCAAAAACCAATTTGGGTTTTTTTTGGTACTGAATTTTTTTCCCTTGGTTTTCTTTTTTTCTACTTCATTAATTTTTTTTCTGATCTGTATTATTGCTTTCCTTGTACTTATTTTCAGTTTGGTGTCTTCTTAGCTTCATAATGTGGTAGCTTACTTTAGTATTGTTAGACCCTTCTTCTTTGACAATGTATTTAAAGTTATAAATAACCTAAGTATTGTTTTAAACATAAATTTTGATATATTATGTTTTCATTTTCATCCAGTTTAAGGTATTTCGTAATTTCTTTTTTTGTGTGAGGAAGATCGGCCCTCAGCTAACATCTGCCAATCCTCCTCATTTTGCTGAGGAACAGTGGCTCTGGGCTAACATCCATGCCCGTCTTCCTCCACTTTATATGGGATGCCGCCACAGCCATGGCCTAACAGGCGATGCGTCAGTGCGCGCCCGGGATCTGAACCAGTGAACCTTGGGCCGCTGCAGCAGAGCACGCGCACTTAACCGCTTGTGCCACCGGGCCGGCCCCAGTATTTCCTAATTTCTATTGTGATTTTCTAATTTAACCCAGGGAGTATTTAGAATTCTGTTACTTTCAAAATTTGGGTATTTCTCAGGTTTTAATATTTTTGATATCTGATATAATTTCATTATGTTCAGGGAGCAGGTTTTGTGTGATTTAAATTTTTGTGATTTTATTGAGACTTCTTTTTTTCTCCTCCTCTGTGATCTGTCATGACAATACTCCATGTAAACTTGAAAAGAATCTGTATTCTGTTGATATTGAGTAGAGTGTACTATTACATAACAGGTAACTTGGTTTATAGTGTTGGTTAATTTTTTATATCCTTGCTTATTTTTTGACTGTTTTTCCTATCTGTCATTGACAATGCACTGTTGAAATCTCCAGCTATTATTCTTGAATTTTATATTTGTCTTTCACATCTGTCAAGTTTTACTTCATATACTTCAGGCTCTCTTTTGTGGTGTATATGTATTTGCAGTTTTTAAGAAAATATACCCAATGTAGTAACTCTTTTTCTGTTGAGAAATTTCCTTCTTTCTTTCCTGTTAAATTTTTTTCTGTAATGGTCATTTGATCCTAATATCACCATCCCAGCTCTCATTGGTTTCTGCTTGCATGGTGTATCATTTGTTACTCTTTTTCTTTCAACGTTTGCATCTCTTTGAAGGTAAGTGTCTCTTGCACACAGCATATAGTTGAATCTTGGTGTTTTCATTTATTTATTTATTTTTTTGATGAATTAAGCAGAAATTTTATTTCCAAGCTCATGAAAGATTATTACAAAGTATCCTTTTTAAAAGTGTCTCAAATTAAATCAAAGACACATCATCAAACACCTGTGACATAAAAAATGCATTTAGGTTGTAATATTTTCACGTTACTTTGTTTTTAATCATTTTTAGTGTTCTGTAGGTCACATTCTAAACATTTTTTTAAAGACATGAAAGACTGTAATATTTTTCTTAAAGTATAACACAACCATAAAGTAGAGGCACTTAAGACAAAGACCCAATCTACTTCATACACACACACGTAATATAATACACAACCCAACATTAATCTTCCTAAACAAGTTCACTGAGAAACAGCTCCCATGTTTAGTTTTAAAAGTAAAACAGTCTTCTCATCTAGGAAAATCAAGACATCATTTGATTAGTAAATCCTGTTCTTCGCCCAGTTTTATAATTATTTGTCTTCATTTAGAAATTGTAAATTTGTGAGAAAAGAACTGTTATGGTATAAAAATGTTGGAACAACAAATTACAAATATTCAATTTTTTGTGTATATGTGAGGAAGACTAGCTCTGAGCTGTGATCCATTGCCAATCCTCCTCTTTTTGCTGAGGAAGATTAGCCCTGAGCTAACATCTGTGCCTGTCTTCCTCTATTTTGTATGTAGGATGCCACCACAGTATGGCTGGATAAGCCATGCGTCGGTCTACGCCAGGGATCCGAACCTGTGAACCCCAGGCCGCCAAAGCGGAGCCTGAGAACTTAACCACTACGCTACTGGGCCGGCTCCCAAATATCCAATTTTTTAACAAACAAAAATGTTTTCCTTCCCAAAATGTAAACATCCCATAAATAAAATATATATAATATTCCAGGTATAGAAACACCAGTAATTCACTTATGAAAGAGATGTGTTTTGGTATATTTGGTGGTAACATTTTAGTTTGTCTTAAAGATAAAGCACTTCATCAAAAGAACCAGGCTGTTATTTAAAATTACTGCTTCACCCAATTTCCTTATTTGAGTAGAAACTCATCAGATTTTATAGAATTTTGTCTATGGGACCAGGCCACAGGAAAGGGCTGAAATATCTCAAAGTTGTTTGGCTAGAGAAAAGTATTTTCTTCAGATTTGGAGGCAGTTATTCATCAGTCTGCACTTGAAAGCATTCCTCAGTGAACTTCTTCCCTACAGTGTTCAGAGTAAAGCACAGGATCTGGGCTCTGCTAAGAGGTTTCTTCTGGCTTGACCATCAGCCAGCAGGGCATCCTTGCAGGCATTCTGCATGCAGTACCTTTGAAGCTCTCTGCAGCTGAGACCTTGATCTGCTCCACACTGGCCCCGGAAGTTATGGCGGTGTCGGCGCTGCGCCTGCATCTTAGTGTTTTTAATTGTCTGATAATCTTCAGTCTTTGCCTGTTTTGGAGAATATTCAGTCCCTTCATATTTAATGTAATCATTAAAGTGGTCTAAAATCCATTTGCTCCTTTGCTTTTTGTTTTCTAGCTATATTATATCTGTTTTAAGTTCTTCCATATTTACTGCTTTTTTTGTGTTTAGCAAAAATTTTTTGTGTAACTTTGAATTCTTCTTTAAATGTAGAAAAGCAACTTTCATCCATTTTGTCTCCTTTCTTTGTTGTATGTTGCCATATGTATTACTTTATATATGTGTAAACCCAATAATACACTGATGATTGCTTTAAATACTCATAAATTTTAAAGACAAGAAATAAAATATGTGTATATACACAATCTTTTACATTTATCAACATATTTAAATTTCTAGTGCCATTCTTTTCTTCTAAGTGACTATCTGATGTTGTTTTCTTTCAGCTAAATTATATCTGTTAGTATTTTGTTGTTGTAATTGTATCCCTGTGCTAGCTGGTGCGTTTTTAGAGATGTATGTATTTCTCCTTTGTTTCTCACTACCAGAGTTCTCATTTTGGCATTTAGTTTCTTTTTTTCTGTGCGAGAAGATTAGACCTGAGCTAACATCCTTTGCCAATCCTCCTCTTTTTTTTTTCTGGGAAAGATTGGCCCTGGACTAACATATGTGCCCATCTTCCTCTACTTTGTATGGGACACCACCACAGCATGGCTTGGCAAGCGATGAGTTGGTCTATGCCCGGGATCCAACCCACAAAGCCCGGGCCGCTTCAGCAGAGCACGCAAATTTAACCGCCACTCCACGGGGCCAGCCTCAGCATTTGTTTTCTTATGAGTCTTTGACTTGTCATTCCACTGATACCTGGATTCCAGTTTTTGTGGAAAGTCTCGTGTTTATCGTATCACTTTTCATTTTAATGTGATGAGTCATTTTCTTTGCTGCTTTTGGATTTTCTCTTTGTACCTTTTAGGACTTTTTATTATGATATGTCAGGTGGGGAAATTCTTTTTGGCTTTGTTCTATTGAGGGTTTTCTGAACTTCTTGGATTTGTAACTTAAAAGTTTTTCATCATTATGGAAAGTGTTCTGCCTTGGTTTCTTCAAACACAGTTTTGGGGGGGGTTGTTCCTTTATGTTCAGCAATTTTTTTATTGGATAGTGGTCTTTTTAAGTCTGTGTTGTAGCTGTTCTGTTTTCTTTTCTGTTTTTTTTCCTGAACTTTATGTTTTTCACCTTTGGTAACTTGATTGTTGAGGGATCTTCCCTGAAGTGTGTAGCCACTGTCTTTTGTTTTTATTCTTAGTTTTAATTTTTAGTCTGGTTTACTAGGGTTTTTTCCTTTATACATAATGGGTTAGTGATCAGCTAATTATTAGGGCCAACATTGTAGTTATAGTCCATTAGGCTTGTGTGTGGGTTGCCTATTGAGTGTGGGTTG
This sequence comes from Rhinoceros unicornis, assembly GCA_028646465.1. Lineage (NCBI taxonomy): Eukaryota > Metazoa > Chordata > Mammalia > Perissodactyla > Rhinocerotidae > Rhinoceros > Rhinoceros unicornis. The sequence continues at coordinate 125,696 of JAQQSS010000042.1, read as the reverse complement.
AGGAATACATTGCAAGTTGTAGTCTGTTATCAAGTCTCCCTTTGCTTTCACTGCATCAGGGGTTCTCTTTAAAAGAATTTACAAACTCAAAATACTTTGATCTGTAGAATAGAGTTGTTACTTTTTCACTTGCATGCTTCTTTTCTAATTGTTTCTGAGTCAGTTTTGATGATGATGAATGAATTTTTGATTTGCCTACCCACACCCTTTTTGAAAGATATTTTCAGTATTGGTTATATTATAATATTCACTATTTTTACTTTATGAAAATAGTTTTTTATTTGACAGGAACTTTATCTCAGTTTGGTTATTTTACTTAATTATTTAAAATTAAATTGTATCCCTTTGCACTCTTAATGTGTGTCATTTTTAATGTTTCCAATGTTAAGTAGATAAATTATAGATAATGTTCCTGATTAAAAACACTATATTGTTAGTTTAGGGGTTTTAAATGTTAATCTTGTTGTCAGAGGCATGATAGAGGATTTTAATTATATGATTAAAAGTGACATTAATGTATATATAACTTGTGAGTTCAATTTTTATTACTTTACAGGTTGTTATTGACAAATTCCATTTCACATTAACGCAAAAAGGTTTATAGCCTTTTTGTTACTGAACTAGTTACCAACTCAGAAAGCATCAATTCTAAAATTTTTTCTGGGGTTCTGAGGTTCCAATTAACACGGAGGTCTAAGTTAAAAGTCTGTTAATGTAGAATTATAATATTTCTAACTCCAGAGAAGCTAACTAGTTTTCACTTTTATTGTTATAGTAGTTCGGAAACTATTAAATTATTGTTTTTAGTATTCTGATATTAATTTAAGTGGTGTTGCTGATTATTACTTACTTTATCAGTAAAATAAATCGAGAATCTTCTCTTAGAGCAGTTTCTGACACCAAGGACAAATTTCAGGTAAAAATTACTTAATTCATTCTATATTTTCATTCCATGAAATAAATTTTCGTTTGAGTCTAGAACTTTTACTAATTATGATAAACTGCCCTGTCAAAATGCTTTAAAGGTATCAGTATATTTTCCTAATTATATGAATTTGGGAGAAAGTGCTATCTCTGTTCCCAAGTCATTTGTGAGGACACTGTACTTAGTTGTGGGAGGTGAGGGGGGAAGGTGGGAGATCCAAATGTTATTCCTTAAAATAACGGAGATTGAATAATGTTGCCTCCTTGAGGATAGCTGCTAGATTTACGTTACAGGTTCACTGGTAATCTTAAGGTTTAATAAATACACCTATATTAAATTTGTAATGTGTTGTAGATCAGTGAGTCAGTTTGTTGAGTTTGTGTTCATGGCCTTAATTGGTAATGACCACGTGTATGTTTTCCCATATCTAATTTACTGATACATTTCTCTTAAGATAAAAATGAATATCTCAGGGGGCCAGCCCGGTGGCGCAAGCGGTTAAGTGCGCGCGCTCCGCTGCGGCGGCCTGGGGTTCGCAGGTTCGGATCCCGGGCGCGCACCGACGCATCGCTTGTTAAGCCATGCTGTGGCAGCGTCCCATATACAGTAGAGGAAGATGGCCACGGTTGTTAGCTCAGGGCCCATCTTCCTCAAGAAAAAAGGGGAGGATTGGCATCAGATGTTAGCTCAGGGCTACTCCTCCTCACAAAAAAAAAAAAAAAAAAAATGAATATCTCAGAATTGATGAAAAAAGTCCTCAAAGCCTTTTGTGAAGAAATATTTTGGCACACTAATAAATGGAATCAAATTAAGCAGACTGGTTACATAGTTTTCCCTAAAGATACTAATCACTTTAATTGGTTAATTATGGGAACTTTTAAAATAATTTTTAGGATTTGGGTTAAATTATGTTAGACATTTAATTGTTTCTTTTTGGTTGTTTTGCTTTTATTTACCATCTTAAATCCTCGGTATTGTTCTGTATATGCATTTTGAGTTTACTTAATATTAGATTTAAACAAATCTTTTAAATTTCTTTATTTCTTTTTTTTTAGGGGCTTCACAAAGGTCAGAGTTCACATTTGGCAGGACCTAATGATGAACAACCTCAGTTTCCCACTGGGTCTGCCCAGCATTTCCAGGAAGCTAGTACTAGTACTCAGAAACAGACTGGACATCAAACTCTGCCTAGTAATTCAGTAACACAGGGAGTTGCTCTCAATCACCTCTCCTCTCATATTGCTACCTCAGGTGGACAACAAGGCATTAACTTTACCAAAGAGGACACACCTTCAGGAAATAGATCTTTGATGCCTGAAACAAGCAGCCATTCTGGAGACACACCTGATGGCTATGCTGGTGTCAAGGGAGTTTCTAATCATGTTCACCAGTTGACAACAGAATCCGTTTGTAACCCTAACCATGGAAATTCTGTGTCACCAAATTTACTAATTTCAGACAATCCTCAGATCTCTGCCTTGTTGACTGGAAAAGCCAATGACAGTGTGGGTACTGGAACCTCTGATAAAGTCAATAATATTCACCCAGCTATTCATACAAAGCCTAATAATCCTGTTGCCTCTTTACCCTCGTCAGTCATTTCCATCGCAACACCTTCTCCAAAATCCATTGAGCAAACAACCACACACGGTGATACAAGCCTTAATAGTCCTCATAGTAGGTTCCACACAATTAATGGAGAAAGGCTAGAGAACTCACAGAGCTCTAAAAAAACAGACCTGCCTATAATTACCCACAAACCAGGTCCTCAGATCATACCATCAATATCTGTGTCCATATACTCAAGTTCCACAGAAGTTCTGAAGGCTTGCAGGTTAGTACAGAAAATTTATCACAAAGTGAAAATGGTTGGCTACTGTCCAAATTAGAAAACTTAAGTAATATTTTGGTTTTATAAGAAATAGAAATTATGTAAAACGTGATATAGTCATATAGCTAAAAAACAGTTTTGTGAGGAACTTTGTTTATACTTGAATATTATGGTAATACCTTATCAGTATATCAGATGTGAAAAGCATTTATCTGCAACATGCTTTATGTGAGAGGCATATCTCTAGTGTTCTGTCTGTTCTGATCTGCCTTGCTTATCAGAGTTATCCACTTCTCTGTGATTGACCTTTCTCTGGGGTCGGAAATCAGAAAATGGGTTAAATCATATTTGGTAGAAAACACCAAAGCCTGGAAAACCTTGCTGTTTGTTTTCTTTCTGGTAACATTTAGTTTGACTATAGAGGAGGTTATAAAGTGGGTGGGAGGGACAAGGGGAAAGGCAGAAAGAATTGACAGATTTAACAGACTACCAGCCAGCCACTCTTGTGAGAGCAGCCATATTTTGCTACTTTTAGAAGAATGGGCATCAGATATGTATTTCCCAAATGGGTTTCATTTTCCCACACAAAATAGGTGAATCAAAGAATAAGGAATACTTTCTTTAACGATACTGTGACACCGTAGAGATTTTCGCCCCCCTGCAGATGGTATCCACCTTTTTTTTGAACAGCATTTTTGAGACATGGTCCACATACCTTACAATTTGCTCGTATTTATGTGCAATTCAGTGATTTTTAATATATTCCCAGATTTGAGCAGCCATCACCACAATCAGTTTTGTAGCAATTTGATCACCTCAAAAAGAAATCTGACGTTTTTTTTTTAATTGATGTCATAATAGTTTATAACATTGTGAGATTCCACTTGTACATTAGTATTTGTCAGTCACCATATAAATGCGCCCCTTAACCCCTTGTGCCCACCCCACAACCGCTTTCCCCTGCTAACCACCAAACTGTTGTCTCTGTCCATGTGTTAGTTTATATTCCATATATAATAATTCCAAATATGTAATATTTATATATTATATATGAGAGAGGTCATACAGTGTTTGTGTTTCTCTGTCTGGCTTATTTCACTTAACGTAATACCCTCCAGGTCCATCCATGTTGCAAATGGGACGATTTTGTCTTTTTTTATGGCTGAGTAGTATTCCATTGTGTATATATACCACATCTTCTTTATCCAGTCATCTCTTGATGGACACTTGGGTTGCTTCTATGTCTTGGCTATAATGAATAATGCTGCAATGAACGTAGGGGTGCGTAAGCCTCTTTGGATTGTTGATTTCAAGTTCTTTGGATAAAAACCGAGAAGTGGGAGAGCTGGATCATAAGGTATTTCTATTTTTAATTTTTTGAGGAATCTCCATACTGTTTTCCATAGAGGCCGCTCCAGTTTGCATTCCCACCAGCAGTGAATTACGTTTCCCCCCTCCACATCCTCTCTAATATTTGTTATTTTTTGTCTTGGTGATTATATCCATTCTTATGAGTGTATGGTGATATCTTAGTGTAGTTTTGATTTGCATTTCCCTGATGATTAGTGATGTTGAACATCTTTTCGTATACCTGTTGGCCATCTGTATATCTTTCTTGGAAAAATGTCTCTTCATATCCTCTGCCCAGTATTTGATCGGGTTATTTGTTTTTCTGTTGTTCAAATGTGTGAATTCTTTATATATTATGGAGATTAACCCCTTGTCAGATATATGGTTTGCAAATATTTTCTCCCAGCTGGTGGGTTGTCTTCTCATGGTGATCCTGATTTCGTTTGCCTTGCAGAAGCCCGTTAGTCTGATGAAGTCCCACGTGTTTATTTTTTCTTTTGTTTTGCTTGTCCAAGTAGACATGGAATTCCAGAATATCCCTTTATGACCAGTGACGAATAGTGTACTGCCTACCTTTTCTTCTAGGAGTTTTATAGTTTCAGGTCTTACTTTCAGGTTTTTGATCCATTTTGAGTTAATTTTTGTGTATGGTGAAAGCAGGTGGTCTACTTTCATTCTTTTGCAAGTGGCTGGCCAGTTTTCCCAGCACCATTTATTGAAGAGACTTTCCTTTCTCCATCATATGTTGTTTGCTCTTTTGTCGAAGATTAGCTGCCGGTAGATGTGAGGTTTTATTTCTGGGGTTTCGATTCTCTTCCATTGATCCGTGTGTCTGTTTTCATACTGCTACCATGCTGTTATGATATTGCTGTGTACCATGTTTTGAAGTCAGGGATTGTGATGCCTCCAGCTTTGTTCTTTTATCTCTGGATTGTTTTAGCTATTCGGGGTCTTTTGTTGCCCCCTGTGAATTTTAGGATTCTTCGTTCTATTTCCATGAAGAATGTCATTGGAATTGTGATTGTAAATTGCTTAGGTATTATGGACATTTTAACTATGTTTAGTCTTCCCATCCATGTACATGGGACATCTTTCCATTTCTTGATGTCATCATTCATTTCTTTCAATAGTTATAGTTTTCATGATATAGGTTTTTCACCTCCTTGATTAAATTCATTCCTATATATTTTATTCTTTTTGTTGTGAATGTAAATGGGATTGTATTCTTGAGTTCTCTTTCCGTTAGTTCGTTGTTAAGAGTATAGAAATGTAACTGATTTTTGTAAGCTGATTTTGTACCCTGAAACTTTGCTGTAGTTGTTGATTATTTCTGATAGGTTTTTGATGGATTCTTTACGGTTTTCTATATATAAAATCATGTCGTCTGTAAACAGCGAGCATTTCACTTCTTCATTGCCTATTTGGATTCCTTTTATTCCTTTTTCTTGCCTATTGCTCTGGCCAGAACTTCCACTTGAATAAGAGTGGCAAGAGTGAGCACCCTTGTGTTATTCCTGTTCTCAGACTGATGGCTTTTAGTTTTTGCCCATTGAGTATAATGTTGGCTGTGGGTTTGTTATATATGGCCTTTATCATATTGAGGTACTTTCTTGCTATACCCATTTTGTTGACAGGTTTTATCATAAATGGATGTTGGATCTTGTCAGATGCTTTCTCTGCATCTATTGAGATGTCATGTGGTTTGTGTTACTCATTTTGTTAATATGGTGTATCCCATTGATTGATTTGCAGATGTTGATCCATCCCTGTGTTCCTGATATAAATCCCACTTGATCGTGATGTGTGATCTTTCTAATGTATTGCTGTATTTGGTTTGCCAGTATTTTGTTGAGGATTTTTCAATCTATATTCATCAACTATATTGGCCTTATTTCTACTTTTTTTTCCTTTTTCCTTATTTCTACTTTCCTCGTCTGGCTTTGGTATCAGGGTGATGTTGGCCTCGTAGAATATGTTAGGAAGTGTTCCATCTTCTTCTATTTTTTGGAATAGTTTGAGAAGGATGGGTATTAAATCTTCCTTGAATGTTTGATTAAATTCTCCAGAGAAGCCGTCTGGTCCTGGACTTTTATATTTTGAGAGGTTTTTGATTACTGTTTCAATCTCTTTACTTGTGATTGGTCTATTCAGGTTCTCTATTTCTTCTTGATTCAGTTTTGGGAGGTTGTATGAGTCTAAGAATTTATCCACTTCTTCTAGATTGTCCAATTTGTTGCCATATAATTTTTCATAGTATTCTCTTATAATCCTTTGTATTTCTATTGTATCTGTTGTGATTTCTCCTCTTTCGTTTCTAATTTTATTTATTTGAAGCTTCTATCTTTTTTTTTCTTGGTGAGTCTGGCTAAGGGTTTGTCAATTTTATCTTTCAAAGATCTTTTTGTTTCATTGATCCTTTCTACTGTATTTTTCGTTTCAATTTCATTTATTTCTGTTCTAATTTTTATTCTTCTTTCTGCTGACTTGGGGCTTTGTTTGTTCTTTTTCTAATTCTGTTAGGTGTTGTTTAGGATTCCTTATTTGGGTTTTTCTTGTTTGTTAAGGTGGTGGACCTGTATTGCTATGAATTTCCCTCTCAGGACCACTTTTGCTGTGTCCCACGTGAGTTTTTAGGGTATATTTTCATTTTTATTTGTCACCAGATACTCTTTGATTTCTCCTTTAATTTCTTCAGTGAGCCATTGGTTGTTCAGTAGCATGTTGTTTAGTCTCCACATCTTTGTCACTTTCCCAGCTTTTTTCTTGTAGTTGATTTCTAGTTTCATAGCATTATGGTCAAAAAAGATGTCTGTTATGATTTCAATCTTCTTAAATTTATAGATGTCTTCCTTGTTTCCCAACATATGGTCTATCCTTGGGAATGTTGCATGCGTGCTTGAGAAGAATGTGTAATCTGTTCTTTTTGGATGGAGTGCTCTCTCTATATATATTAAGTCCAGCTGGTCTAGTTTTTAAGTCTCCTATTTCCTTATTGACTTTCTGTCTAGATGATCTATCCGTTGATGTCAGTGGAGTGTTAATGTCCCCTACTATTATTGTGTTGTTGTTGATATCTCCTTTTAGGTTTATTAATCACAGCTTTATGTACTTTGGTGCTCCTGTGTGGGGTGCATATATATTTATAAGTGTTATGTCTTCTTGGTGGAGTGTCCCTTTTATCATTATATATTGCCCCTCTTTGTCTCTCATTCCCTTTTTTATCTTGAAGTCTATTTTGTCTGATATAACTTTGGCAACACCTGCTGTCTTTTGTTTGCCATTAGCTGGGAGTATCGTCCTCCAGCCCTTCACTCTGAGCCTGTGTTTTTCTTGACAGCTTAGAAGTGTGTCCTGGAGGCAGCACACTGTTGGGTCTTGTTTTTTAATCCATCCAGCCACTTTGTCTCTCTCTTTTTTTTTTGTGAGGAGATCAGGCCTGTGCTAACATCTGCCATCCTTCTTTTTTTTTGGCCAACATCCGTGCCCATCTTCCTCCACTTTATGTGGGACGCTGCGACAGCATGGCTTGCCAAGCAGTGCATCGGTCCGCGCCTGGGATCTGAACTGGCGAACCCCAGGCCGCCGCAGCGGAGCTTGTGCACTTACTCGCTTGCGCCACCAGGCAGCCCCTGGAGTGGACTGGAGTGGATTTTTGCTGGTGCATATTGTTAGTTTCTGGGTGCAGGTTCCACTTGCTGTGATTGGGGTAGGAGGCAGGAGCTGTGTAATCTGAGCCCATTGCCACGTTCCCTGTCGGCTGTGCCTGTCCAAGCCTGGGTCACTCCTTGGGATCACAGTGGCCCTGTAGGATCTCCCACTGAATGGGAAAGTAGTCATGTGGTGGGTCAGGGCTGCTGCCGCCTTCTCCCACAAACCCCAGGGGTTGTGCTCCCTGCTTCTGGGCCTCAGCGGTGCTATGGGTGTTCACTGCAGCTGGGAGCTTGTTTGCTGGCACTGGGATCTCAACTGCCCTATACTCCTAGGTTGCACCAGCTGTTGTGCTTGGTGGATGGGAGCTCCCCTCCCAGACCAAGCCAAAGCCACTTCTGGGACCGGGTGGGATTGTGGATTCTCCCACCCGGATTATGCTCACAAGGGGGCTCAGGGCTACTGCCACCAGCTCCCACAGTCCCACCAAGATACACTTCCCCCTTTGGGTGGCAGCAGTACTATGGGTGTTTATGGTTACGGCAGCCAGGAATCTGTTTGCCCAACCTGGGATCTCAGTCGCCTTTTGCTCCTAGGTTGCACCAACGGTTATTCTTGGTGGGTGGGACTTCCCGTCTGGGTGGGAGCCAAAGCCACTGCCTGGGTCCCCCGGTGTTGTTTCTTCCACTGGAGGAAAGAGCGATCACACTGGGCTCAGGGCCACTGCCACCCACTCTCACAGTCCTGCCAAGGCTCGCTTCCCCCTTCAGGGCTGCAACAGTACTAAGGGCGTTCACGGCAGCCAGGAGCTGGTTCACTGGAGCGGCAGCTCAGCTGCCCTCTGCTTCTGGGTGGCACCTGCCTTTGTGTTTGGCAGGCAGGGCATCCCCACTGGGTCCAAGCCTGTGCCACGCTCTGTGAGCTGTGTGGCCCTGAGGGCTCCCCCACTAGACGGGGAAGTGATCACACGGGGGTCTCAGGGCTGCTGTCACATGTTTCCACAGTCACGCTGAGGTATGGTCCCACCCTCAGGGCCACAGCAGTGCTATGGTCTCTTCAGCTGGGGAAATAGTCGCACATGTGCACTGGGCTTCCTGGGTTCCAGAGGGTGCTCACATATCTCTACCACTTCCTGGCGGGGGTGGGTAGTCCATCCACCTTCAGATATACAGCTGCTTGGGTCTTTCAGTCCTCTGGGTGTGCTATGTGGGTCTCCGCTGGTAGATGAATGTCCTTTCAGTTGTAGTTCGAAGGGGCAACTCACTCCACCATGTTGCTGGCATCACTCTGACGTACAGTTCTTAGAGTAGTGTTTTCATTCTGTTTATAAAAACACAGCAAAATCTAATCTGAAATTAAATAATGAATTATTTTATTTTTTTACACTTACAAATGTCCTATTAACAGACTAAAACTTAAATGAAGGTTTGTTAACGCTAGGGGTAAACAGGCAAAATGCTTCTGTAGTATTTTCTAGTATATAATGTTTGAAATTTGAACAATAATATATTGGATTTTAAAAGATCTTTCTAATTTGAGATTGAAATGAAGTAAAATAGAAAAAAATACTGTATAAGTAGGCAATCGAAAGACTATTTTTGATCTACCTTGACCATTTTACTTAATAATAAGGTTTTGAGTTTCCAAGGTGAAAACAATTCTTCTACTTTGACTATTTTGGTTTTGCACTTCAAAAGGGAAAACAATTCTTGCTAAATGGCTTATGTAAATCTCTTCCTAAAACTGGGAGTTTTTATGTTTTACTTCTTTATTGCTGTATCTAAAACTTGTTTAGGCTTTGACGCACTTGGATTATTTTATTAGAAGTTATCGTGAGTCACCCATTAAATGTGTATTACTAATGATGTATTACTGATAAACTTCTAAGAAGCAAATATTTAAATTTTATATCGTTGGTGCTTGTCCATCTGGGGTAGAGTAAGTAATGGAAAGAATGACAATTTTATGTAAAATTATAATTAAGTGAAATTTGTATCTTTGATATTTCATAGTGAATTAAAGATTTTAATCTTCCCATGTTATTTTTGAAATGTAGGTAAAACATTCACTTCAGGGTAAAATACATTCTTCCAGATTTATTTTTGGCTTAAAAACTACTAAAAGGACTTTTGCCTTACCACAAATGCTTAATTTTATTTTATTTTATTTTTTATTATTATTTTTTTTTTGTGAGGAGGACCAGCCCTGAGCTAACATCTGCCAATCCTCCCCTTTTTTGCTGAGGAAGACTGGCCCTGGGCTAACATCCATGCCCATCTTTCTCTACTTTATATGGGACGCCGCCACAGCATGGCTCGACAAGCAGTGCGTCGGTGCGCGCCCGGGATCCGAACCGGCGAACCCCGGGCCGCCGCAGCGGAGCGCGCGCACCTAACCGCTTGCGCCACCGGGCCGGCCCCTAATTTTATTTTTAAAGGTTGCAGTATCTTTAAAATACCGTACATACCTGTGGCTGTATAGTTTTTCTGATAAATGAGGTATCAATTTAGTATTGAAGGTATATTTACTACCTCCCCCCCCAAAATCATAATGGGAAAAATAAAGAATAGCAAAAGAAAGAAAGACAGTGGAAACAGAATAACAGAACAGATTCAGAAAGTTGAGAGTAAAATTATCCTGATGCTTAGAGAAAGAGCCAGCATGGGAAATTATAACTGTCACATGGGACCGTTCTCTTAATTGATAGTGGTGTATACTGGGCAAGACCCTGAATTCAGATTAATGCAAAGAAACAACACTGTAAGAAAGTTAATCTCTGTGGTTAAGAAACTGCTTGAGGAAACATAAATTGCATGTAGGTTTATCTGTAGAGCCCCTTTCATATTTGTACTAAATGAGGTGTTTGAAAGTAAATTTACGTAAGCTATTTAAAAAATAATTTTTATGTAGTAATGAATTTCTCCAATAAGAAGCTAGAGAAGAGGCTTTGAGAATGAGATAAACTCTTATTAATCTTTCCCACTCTCCTTTTTTTTTCAATTTCAGTCCTTTCCCATGTTGGGTTTTTATAGTAAAGTGTCTCTTGAACAATTATGGATAGGTGCCAGTTTAGAAGATCATCTATTTTTATTGTCCACAGCCTTATCCTTTTGCATTAGGGTTTATATTATATATTTTCACAGAGGAAAACTTATGGTTCCTTCCTTCTCAAAAACATTTTACGTAAATTCCTGTAACTTCTGACTTGACCCTACTGGGTTAAGGAACAGCTAGATATGATTTCTTTGGACTGTTGTTCTGAGTTTTCTCTTATGTCTACTTCTTTCATAAATTTTTAAAGTGAAGGAGTTTTTTTGTTTCTTTTTTGTGAGGAAGGTCAGCCCTGAGCTAACATCCGATGCCAATCCTCCTCTTTTTGCTGAGGAAAACTGGCCCCAGGCTAACATCTGTGCCCATCTTCCTCTACTTTATGTGGGACGCCACCACAGCACACCATAACAAGCAGTGCGCCAGGGATCTGAACCCAGGAAGCCCAGGCCGAGCACTCGCACTTAACTACTGAGCCACCAGGCCAGCCCTAAGTGATGGTTATTTTTGAAGTGCTGTTATTTGGTTATCTTGGTTGCAGTCATAGCACCTTTGCTTCTTTTAAGATTATAAAATGTCATTACAGCATTGGTAATTGAATTAACTTTGGCTTCCTTGCTTGTGCCTCATCCTTTTCCTTCTCTTTTGAAATACAGATATTTACACTTTACATTGCTTGATTTTTCCATATATCAGTATTTTATTCTGTTATAGAACTTATTTACTAGCTGTCAGTTCCTATTACCTAGTCTCATTTTTCTATTGAGAATGTTAAATAAGCTTAAACTTTGGTGCCACATTAAATTGACTTAAACTTTTCAAGAACAGTTAAATACTTGACCCATATATCTTATGATATCCTAAAATGTTACTTATATTATATTGTGTTACATCTCTCTCTAGGAAACTGGCTTATGTAAGCAAACTGTATCATATTTTGTGTAAAATATAAAGAGTGAGAGGTAGATAATTCAGCATTGAAACCAGTTCTTTATTTCGTAGAGATTATAATTGACTGATTGCATTGGCCTAGTGAGGATACTTGAATTTTCCCTTATCAGCACAGACAGCTATTTTTTACTTGTTACAAACAAAAGTTTTGTGGACTTATAAATTAGGATCAATTCTGTATGTCAGTTGAAAAGCTTAAAATGTGTCATATTTAACTGTAAATATATGGGTCATTGTGCATTTTGGACAGATAGTGAAACCTAGATATTGGTTTAGCATTTAACCTTAATTGGTAGTTAAAATTTCAGTTTAATACATATTTGCACTTTCTTTTGTTTAAAAAATAGAGAAGTCACTAATGTTAAACCTAATTCATAACTATAAACTCTATAAGAAGCTTTTGGTTGTATTTTAAAAGTAGGTTGTACACCCTAGAGGCTATTTAATATGGCATCTCAAAAATGGAACAATACTGCCTTTCAAGCCTTAATTTTCATTAGTCCTACCAAAAAGGCCTGACTTACAAGTTGTTCTTTTTAGCAAAACTAAAGCTACACAAGGAATAGTAAATTTGCTTTAACTTATGTTGTTATATAATTTGAAATAAAAATATTTACTTAAAATAATTATAATTGGTTCTGAAGTAAATGCAGTTACTGATGTAAATTTTAATATTTTTAAGGTCTCCTTCCTTATGTATTTTAATATATTGATTAATTTTAGATTTTAGTAATTGAATAAGACAAGTTGAATGATTTCAAAGACTTGACAGCTTTCTCTGTTAAAATTTTAAAGATTTAGAAATATTCCTCTAATGTACTTATACTAAAAACAATTTCAGGTTGGGAGTAATTTTCCTCCATTTTGAGAAGTTATAACTTCACAAATATACCTTTCATTGAAGGAAAAAATTAATCTGAATACTAATAAGTAATAATTATGTACACTGTGTGAGAATGCATAGCAACTATACAAACATCAGTTGAAAAATTATTATAATCTGTAAATTTAGTAAAATGGAGTCTTGCTGAATATTAGGGAGTTGCATAGAAAATCAGTTTTGAGAATAGATTTGAAAGTGGTTACAAAGGTATTCTGTAAATAAAATATAAGAAAGGAAATAAATCTTACTATAAAATTATGATATCTAAACCGTTTTTGAGCTCAAGTTATTTTTTTAACTTACTAAATGAAGAAAATCTGAGCGTGAAACACGTTGAGAAAATTGGAGTTTATATTCTTCAGGCGAGAAAATAAATTGGAAAATAATGAGAAGAAAATAATTTTTTCAGTAATTTATGTTTTATGGATATGTAGTGTGTTTTGTTTCTCATAGTATTTGTTCATATAGTATGTTTTGTTCAGATAGTATGTTTTGTTAAACCATATAAGAAATGAAAGTATCTGTGGAAATAAACGGTTCTGGTTTTTTTACCGAATGGATACAAATATCCTAGAATGGTATTCTTTTTGAAAATGCCCTGTACCTAAAACTTTATTCAGAGTTTTGTATCTTCTATTTTCAAAATTGATGTATAGCTGATGTATTTCTTCTCATTATTATTTTACAGGAATTTAGGTAAAAATGGCTTGTCTAACAGTCGCGTTTTGTTGGATAAATGTCCGCCTCCAAGACCACCAACTTCACCATACCCTCCCTTGCCAAAGGATAAGTTGAATCCACCCACGCCTAGTATTTATGTGAGTCTCGTTGACTAACTAGAAATAAATTAAGTGTTTAAACCTGTCTGTCTTTTGAAAATATATTTTTAAACCAATTCAGATGCCTTTTAGGAAAAATTAAATTTTTTCCCACAACGTGAAGATTTTAGAAAACCATATTTGTATCCCAGAGGATGACAGATGACATCTTTCAGTCTAAATGTGGTCTACTATCTGTTTTTATAAATAAACTTTTATTGTTACACAGAGATGCTCATTTATTTACATGTTGTCCCTGATTGCTTTGCTTTTAATTGCCAGGGTTACATAGTTGCAAAAGAGAACATGTAATCCGTAAAACCAAACATATTCGCTATCTGGACCTTTGTAGAAAAGGTTGTTGACCACTAATATATTCAGAAAGATTTTTTGAAGAGAGTATTTGTATTTAAAATGTCTTCTCAGATGTGGACTGGGATTATGTGAGAATAGCAAAAGATAATTTTGTGTCAGTTTTTTAACAACATGGTTCTCAATCTACATTCTGCCCCCTGCCAGTTGTATGGACTTTGAAATTCATTCAATTTTATGCTTTGATTAAAAAAAGAATTATTTTGGGGTCGACCCCATGGCTTAGCGGTTGGGTGCTCGCGCTCCGCTGCTGGCGGCCCGGGTTCCGATCCTGGGCGTGCACTGACGCACCGCTTGGCCGGCCATGCTGAGGCAGCCTCCCACATACAGCAACTAGAAGGATGTGCAACTATGACATACAACTATCTGCTGGGGCTTTGGGAGTAAAAAAGGAGGTAGATTGGCAATAGATGTTAGCTCAGGGCCGGTCTTCCTCAGCAAAAAGAGGAGGATTGGTGTGGATGTTAGCTCAGGGCTGATCGTCCTCAAAAAAAAAAAAAGAATTATTTTGTCTTTAAAAGAGCAGTTGCAAATATGAAAATAAAAATGAGTGCATGTTGCTAAAAAGCTTGAAATAAAGTAGTTATTTTTAAATTTTAGTTTAAAGCTAAGTGCTGTTATTTTTTCAGCGATTTAAGTATTTGATATTGAAAGTTGATAAGAGTTGAATCAAAATAATTTGTATTTTTTTACCAGAGTTTCTGCTGTGTGTACCCCACCCCCAGACACATTTGAAAAAATTCTAAGCTAAAAATTGAAGATTAAGTATTTAGAATGATTATGTAATAGGAGAGGATTTTAGAGATTTGGCCCCCTTTTTTACAAATGTTACATTGGTCCTTTACCAAATTAAAATTTATTGTTACCTTATTGTGAAAAGAAGTTCCTGAGATAAAGATAAAAATAAAGCTTTCAAACTAAACTTTGAGAGAATAAATGCAAAATGAAAATTTATCTTTTGTGGGTCTTACTGAGTCATTTTTTATTTTGATAATAGTTTTTAAAACACTTTGATATCAAACTTTAAATTTCACTTCTACCTCTTTCATTTAAGAAGTATGGAAGTAAACTTGGGAAATATTTTTGAACTTCTAAAATATTTAAATATTTTGTGAATCTCACTGTGATATAGGACGTTGGCAACATCATTTCAAAATTTATCAAATTTAAAATATATTTCTTTAAAAGGGAAATTTATATAGCTGTTATCTTCTGATAATTTTCTGAAAAGACGAATGATAAAATACTGTAGTATGTAGCAACACAATATTAATGTTTAAGATGCAGTATTAAAATGCCTGCTGGATTTAAAAATGAATATGAATTTTGCAGTATAATTTTAGTCATTTTTCTGAGATCTAACAAAACATTTTAATTTTACAGTTGGAAAATAAGCGTGATGCTTTCTTTCCTCCATTACACCAATTTTGTACAAATCCCAAAAACCCTGTTACAGTAATACGTGGCCTTGCTGGAGCTCTGAAATTAGGTAAGGTTCAAAAAAAAGTTTGGAATGTCTCTTTTACTGTCTTTAATCTTTTAGAATACTGGCAGAAACTCGCTGATTTTTTTGCTAGTTTTTTGAGTTTTTGTTTTAATGTTCTCCCCTCTCTCTCTGTCTCTGTCTCTTTAGCACATCCTTGATACATGATGCCAGTATTGATTATTGGCAAATATATGGTGGGTTTTTATTAGTTTTTAATTTGGCATCATTATGCAACATGAGTGATTTAGGTTAGATAATAGAAGACTTTTTGAGTATAAAATGTAGGTAAAATTAGACCCTTCTTATAAGTACTACAGCTGCTTGTTACACTGTGTCATGGAGTTAGATCTAGTGTTTCAGCAGACTGCTTTGCAAATCTCATACTGCATGATTTGAAGTAGTCTTCAGGGAAATGGATGGAGCCCCATAAAAATTTTCTTAACATACTTTTGAAATGTTGCTTATACCAAACACAATTTTATTTATTAACACAATGTATTTATTTATGAAGATCTTGGACTTTTCTCTACCAAAACTTTGGTAGAGGCTAACAATGAACATAGAGTGGAGGTGAGGACACAGTTGTTGCAACCAGCAGATGAAAACTGGGATCCCACGGGAACAAAGAAAATCTGGCGTTGTGAAAGTAATAGATCTCATACTACAATTGCTAAGTATGCACAGTACCAGGCGTCTTCCTTCCAGGAATCATTGAGAGTAAGTATTTATTTCCTGGAGATTATTCTGCTAAGTGGACATTACTTTTATAATGATCTGTTTAGTTTATATAATTATATTTCATCAATGCTATAAATTACAAACTATCAAACTTTTAACAATTCAAGCAAAGTTATAGTTGATAAGATACATATTATTAGTAGAAAATAAAAATAACTATCTTGTAAGATATCACTTGTTTTTGGAGTGTTTCTGTTTAGAATGACAAAGTGTAAGTTAAGTCTACTTAGTTTCAGAATGATTATAATATGAAGAAAATTATCTGGGTGGCTTTCAGGTTCATTTGGTTAATGACAAAGTTTTTCATTTTATTTTATCCGAAAGTTGCTTCTGTAGACAGTATTAGTATTCTTTCTGTATCAATCATTAGTCTCTAAAGACAACTGGAGGAGAATCGGAAATTTATAAAAATGTCTCAAAATATATGGAAGGTAAAAAAAAGAAAAACCTTAAACCAGGGAATGGTTACTAAAAGACCTTGATAGGAAGTAAAGAATCCCATAGCAGTTCTTAAAATAAGAACTTTGTGAATTCCTTCACAAAATAAACATAGCGATAGCAGTGAGATCACTAAATATATATCTCAAATACTCATTTGAATTAAGTTTGTTCTTCACATATCTCTTTTAATTTAAACCGTGAATTTGAATGGAGTATATCGCAGATAAAATAATGCAGAAATCTCGTTAAAAATAGATAATAGAGTAAGGGTTAGGGTTAGAGATTTCTTTTTAACCGTAATTCTTTAATAGAAAGACTGGCTTTTTTCTTTTTAAAGTATTTTAAGAATACTTCAAAGTACCATAGTTGAAATATAATATACAATTGGAAGTTTTAAGTATGTAATTTACATGGCATTTATCTTTAGAAAGTGTTTAAAATTCTGCCCTCATTTTACATTTTATATTGATGTCAGTAGAATCAAATACTTGTGTAAATTGTATATGTATAGGATTTTTGTGGTAAAATATTAGTAACGAAATTTACTATTTTTTTTATATTTCCCAATTTTTTTTTTTGATGTTTTAATAGTTTTTAAAGTTGTGAAATTCTGGGTTGTACATTTTTTTTGTCCATCACCATATATATGTTTCCCTTCATCCCTTGTGCCCACCGCCCACCCACATTGCCCCTGGTAACCACAATACAGTTTTCTCTGTCCATGTGTTGCTTTATATTCTACACATGAGTGAGATCATACAGTGTTTGTCTTCCTCTTTCTGGCTTACTTCACTTAACATAATACCCCACAGGCCCATCCATGTTGTTGCAAATGGGACGATTTTGTCTTTTTTTATGGCTGGGTAGTATTCCATTGTATATATATATACCACATCTTCTTTATCCAGTCATCAGTTGAGGGACACTTAGATTGCTTCCACTTCTTGGCTATGGTGAATAATGCTGCAGTGAACATAGGGGTGCATAAGCCTCTTTGGATGTTGAT